>PVIA01005857.1:0-107632 GCA_004024845.1 Tonatia bakeri
AAGAAATAAAGGCATTTTATTGTGGTCTTCAAAACTGATCATCAACGTGGTCGTGACCATCATCAAATATTTCTTGCGTTCTCGAAGGACACAATTACCCTTCAGGCTCCAGCAGTGTTCTGTACTATTTACTGCCTTTTCAATGAAGTATCATGAGTATTACATCACCTTCATCACACCATCGCTAAAATACGGAAGCGCCTGTGTGGGGCTTCTTTTCCTGGTCACATTTACATTGGAAATCATACCAACCCTTGCCTCCTAACAGCTTTATGTAATCCATCAAATGTTTCATGGAGCACAGCAGGATTGTCCTGTGGCCACAGTATAATTTTTTAGATGAACATGGTATACTCAGCCCTGGCTGGCGTAGCTCAATGGATTGAGCGTGGGCTGCCAACCAAAGCATCACAGGTTTGATTCCCAGTCAGGGCACATGCCTGGGTTGTAGGCTACAGTTCCCAGCAACCACACATTGATGTTTCTCTCTCTCTCTCTCTTTCTCCTTTTCCTCTCTAAAAATAAATAAATAAAATCTTTAAAAAAAATTTAAAAAAACATGGTATACTCAGAGCCTCTAGAGCTTGGTTTCCTCAAACCAACTGTAGTCCAGATTTTTTCTGTGATATATACCTGGCTAGTTGTATATTGTGGTTTATGTAACAATTGAGTCAGCTATTAATATGCTGGACAAAGCTGGGTCAGACAATCGAACTTTTGACCACTGATGTTCTGCTGTTTGGACTTGATCTCTGTGACAGAGTAAATAGGGTTGTAACAATTTCTCAAACTGTCTTAATTCTCAGCCTGAAACATTTAGCAAATAATATGGTGAATTCACCTTACAGTGCCAATCACTAACCAGTAATTTCCTTCCCACTCTTCTCCCCTTCCCCTGTTCAACTGCCAATACTGAATTGCCACATCTAATTCATCAGAATAATTTTCTAAATCTCTACTTTATGTTTCCTGAGTGGAAACAACCTTGGCTATTTATTTTCTGAGACATCACTAAGTATATTTTCTTTTCTGTCATTTTATATAAACATTCTAGTACTGTAGCTACTTTTTATCTTCCTTATTATCTCTTTCTTTTTAAGAACCACTTGGCTTTTTTTACTATTCTTATCTTAAGAGGTAGCTCAAGTTATTGTGTTCTGGTGTACAGTGTTGGACCTGGCACCCTGTTTGATGAATGCAGAATTGTTCTTCCTGTCTCCAGTAGATTTTCTACTGTTCTTGTCGCTGCCCATTGTGTAGTGCTAGTTGTCCCATAAAGGGTTGTACATTTCATGTTCTTGCCCTTTGGATAATGTCTTTCGGAGTCAAACCCACAAGCATACACTCCAAACTGAAGGAAAAAATAGCAAAAGAGAAATTTTAAATTAATGTAATTTGGAAGCAAGATATTTCCAGGCTAGTCAAAGGAAATTGAGTCCTTTTATGTTTCTGTTTGGGCCTTAGGCATACACTGGAGGCAAATGTTGCAACATCAAATAAAACAAGGAGGGTCCAATGATGTTTTGTGAGACCTTGTGGTTACGTCCTTTAGGCTTCATTGTGGGGCCCTTTTTTGGAGTTGGCATTTTTTGACAATTGATAGAGGTCTTGCAGCAGTTTCTGGCTATTGCTTTTATTAACTTTAAATTGAGTAGAAATGGAATAATTTAAAAAACTTTAAATTAGGAATTGAGAATTCTAAAATCTGAGGAGGAATAGCAATTTCCTTGGGTATGCAAACATTGTTTTTGGATAAAAAAATCTCCATATGATCCTCCAAAATTGTAAGATGTTCACACTCTTTGTGGATAAGCAATGTCGGTGTCTGTCTTCACAACAGCTGAGTTACATGAAGTTGCCCTTTCGGTGGTTGCTGGACAGAACAAGCATGCTGTTAAAAATGACTGTTTAATAGATTATAGCATAGGCAGTCTGTGTCATTTGAAAGCAAATACCCTGATATTTTTAAGTAAGATGGGCAGGGCAGGCAGGAATCCAATATTTATTACTCTTGTGATTAAACTCTCTAAGCCAGGCTTGATGTATATGCCAATAATCTGGAGTTCCTGGCTTAGGGTACAATTTAAATGTCTTTTCTATCGTGGTCTTATATCTGTTTCTGTAATAAGATCAGTGTGTTGTCCTCTGTGCACCAGTGGTTTTGCCCTTAATTTTTTGGCTCGCCTTCACCAAAATCTGTCATCCAGTGCTGCTGAGAAAAGTACATGTTGCCAAACCTCTTTTCTGAAAATTGTGCTGCCAGTGGTGTTTTCCCAGATGTGAAAAATAATTATCCAATAAAGGATTAATACTTAATAACAGTACCATGATTAAACATTTTCATGCAATGTTCACCTTCTTTCTGATTCCTTTTCTGTATTTGAAAACATTAAATGGAAAATTCAATGGTGTGTTCCAAATTGTCGCTGATGTTGTTAACATGCCTCTCCTTCAAAGCGGATGAAAGATTCCCTTCTGTCTTGTGTTTTCTACTGAATTACATTTTCTTCTAGTCCTAGTGTGAATAAAAGCTATTTGAAATAAAAGTGTTCTTATTTTTCTACCCTTGGCATCTACCATTAGACTCTGAATACTAGATATCTGACACATATTCATTGAATAAATAAAATACTACTAATGATAGTTATTGTGACATACACTATTCCACTTTCAAAATACGGAAGGGTTACCTGCAAGTAAATCTTCATTTTAATGATGTGAGAAGTCACAAAAGAAAAAAAAAAGTAAATGAAAACAGAGTTGTTATATGAATGTAATTTGTTGGTCAGGATAAAGAATAATAATAGAGGCCCTGGTGGGGTGGCTCTGTTGGTTGGACCATCGTCCTGCATACCAGGAGGTTGCAGGTTCTATTCCCTGTCAGGGCATCTGCCTGGTTGCGGTTCGGTCCCTGTTCGGGGTAAGTATGAGAGACAACCAATAGATATTTATCTCTCTCTCTTTCCCCCCTTCTTCTCTCTCTAAAAATCAATTAAAAATATCCTGAGATGAGGATTTAAAAAAGAAGAATAGCTAACACTGACGAAGCATCAACCATGTGCCTGTTACCAAAATTAGGTTATTCACTACACAAACCCCATGTCCCACCTACAAATGAGAGCATGGAGCATGGAAAAGGTCAACTCATTTACTTATTGTTGCAGATAGTAAGAGAGAAAATTAAGTCATTATCCGTGTCTAGCTCTAAAGTCTGTTTTCTCTCCAAATGGCATATATGATATGTCAAAGAGGGTATGCTAAAGATATGCTTAAGCTATAAAAACTATGACTAACCTTCCATATAGACTAAATGCTCAATCTCCGCTAATCTTATGATTTTATGAAATTATCATTTTAAATGGACCTGGTAACTGTAGCTAGGTTTGTATAGTAAGTACAAGTTACAAAATAGTTCTTTTTTTTCCATTTCAACATCTTTCTTTAATGTAGCCAAGAACCCTAAGATGTCTGTGGAATACATATCCCAAAAATTCTTGAAATCTATTCCAAGATCAATACTTATTTTTGTATTTTATAACCCCTTACAATGTTAGCATTCCAAAATATAACCATTTCCAGTGGACAATGGTTTGTGTTTCTTCCGGGAAAAAATAGTAATATTTTGTCTAACAAAAAGTAAACGAGATGGAGTGGGTAGGTAAAGTCAGTTTTAATGGTAAACATCACTAGTTTAATCAGACTTGTCAACTGGCAAATGTTACTTCATGGTTCTTTGTTTCTTTTAAGTTTTTGTGGTGAAAAGAGCAATTGAAAAAGTGGAGTATGAGTAAAAAATGAGAATGAATGTGTTATTGTTATTTTTAAAAATTAGTTTGCAGCCCTGGATGGTATGGCTCATTGGGTTGAGTGCTGGCCTGTGGACCAAAACGTCGCCAGTTTGATTCCTAATCGGGGCACATGCCTGGGTTGCAGGCCAGGTCCTGAGTCGGAGGCGTGGGAGAGGGAACCAATCGCTTGCACATTGATGTTTTCTCTCCCTCTCTTTCTCCCTCCCTTCTCCTAGGTCTAAAAAATAAATAAAATCTTTTTAAAAAGTAAAAGGTAGTTTGCAGTTTAAAAATAGAATTGTTAGGAATTTTCTTTGCTACTTAATACTTCGAGTTACTCAGACTCTTCCATATATTGTAATTACTCCTTAGCTTTGTAATAGCAATATCAATTTTTATGGTCATCCCAGGGTACCAATAATGGATCATTGCCCACATGTCCTAATAAGAACTTTGGAAAACCTACAGCTATTCTTTCAAATATCATAGGAATAGAGAAATAAGATTCAGGGAAAGAGGTGCATAAATGCCTCTTTTTTTAATCTTTAAAAGACTGGAAGTATAATAAGATGAAACAGATTGTATTTACCTTAGATCAAGTCAACTTTAAAGTTCTTAGTGTATCTTTAAAAGACACTGTTAAGTTTATATTGAAAGAATACACAGTACATTAAAATTGGATGTAGTACCACATATAATTTTGCTTTTTCTCCAAAAGTAAATTTTCCAAAAGAATAAGATATAAAAACTTACAATGTGATAAAGTAAATGAATTTAGTAATGTAGTAAAAATAAAATTGTAATAACAGTTAATCATATATTATTCTTAATTGGATACTAATACTTTATATCTATGTTAAATGCAGTTGTTTCTTTTAAGAGGGTATATTTTTACTGTACTATTTTTAATTTTTCTCTTTTCCAAATATTTGGTTATTTTAGTTTTTTATTTATTCTAAAAATAAAAATATTGATAGTTATTAAGCCCAAACCCTGTGCTCACATTTAAATCTCAAAACACTCCTGTGAGGGCAGTAATTTAGTAGAAGAGGAAATTGAGGCTTAATACCAGGAATTTAAAAAAAAAAACTTCTTTACTGCTATCCAAACTATCTTATTTAATATAGTGAATATTCACTGAATACCTACTATAATATCACATATATTCAGTATTATTCTCATAATAGCATGAAGCCTGGCAAGAAAATTGGCAATATAACTATATAAAAGAAATGGAAGTTTCATTAAAGCTCCCTTTTATATAGCCACAAAAGAAATATTAGCACAGAATAGATTTAGGTTTAGAATTATGTAATACTGAGGCTAAAAAGGTATGACCTGTTTTTTTTCTCCACAGAATTATAACAGACACAGAATACATTAAAAATATTTGTTCTCTAACTTACAGGTAGGTATTATTTCACTTTATTTTATTTTTCTATTATAGTTTACATTCAATAGTATTATGTATTAGTTTCATGTGTACAGCATATTGGTTAGACAGTCATATGCTCTACAAATGTGGCCCCTTGATATTCCAAGTACCCACCTAGTACCATACATAGTTACTACAATATTATTGACTATATTCCCTATGCTGTACTTTATATCCCCAGGACTATTTGATGACTGCCAATCATAGTTTTTTTTATCTCTCTACCTTTTTCTCCTGGCCACCCAATGCAGTTACACGTAACTGCACAGGAGGATTTGTGCAGAGTTCTATCAAGAATAGATAGGATTTAGGGTGTTTGTTAATGTCCATTTCATTTCTAATATCAACCTTCTTTATGTCAGCATTCAATTGAAAGTATATAATACTGAGAATTAGAAGTATAGGAAATAAAATTTATAGAGATCCCAAAAGTTCTCTTACAAATTATTTTCTGTTGCAATCATTTACATTTATTATTTGTTTTTTAAAATTAGTTAATTATAATTTTCTGTACATTGAGTGCCAGATAATCAAGTTCTTCAATAACTATTTCTGCTTTATTTCATTTGCCCATTAATGAAACAATTTTCAGTTGATTTTTATATTCAAAGTACAGATCTCGATAAGTAGTACCTTCATGTTTTATCAGGACCCAAACCCTGATAGACCATAACATCCTCATCAGACAGAATGCATTCATAGAGAGTTTTGTTTTGGTGCCATTAAAACTATGAGGTCATTTTGAAGTGTTAATTTCCACAGTTGAAAAATTTAGCCCATGTTTAACTAATTAAGTTATCATTTAGAATGGAAAGACAGATAAAGAGCAACCCAGACAAGAAAAAGCTAGAGGAGTTCATCACCATCAAACCAGTATTCAAGAAGTATTAAAGAAGTTTTTTAAAGGAGTTCATCATCACCAAGCCCTTATTATATGAAATGTTAAAGGGACTTATCTAAGAAAAAGAAGATCAAAACAAACTCACAACTATGAACAACTGAACCCAAAACAAAAACAAACTAAGCAAACAACTAGAAGAGGAATAGAATCACAGAAATGGAGATCACATGGAGGGTTAGCAATGGGGAGGGGAAGGGGGAAAATTGGGGGAAAGGTACAGGGAATAAGAAGTATAAATGGTAGGTACAAAATAGACATGGAGAGGTTAAGAATAGTATGGGAAATGGAGAAGCCAAAGAACTTATATGTACAACCCATAGACATGAACTGAGGTGGGGAATAATGGAGGTAAGAGGGGTACGGGGTGGAGGGGTATAAAGGGGGAAAAAAGTGGGAAAACTATAATAGCACAATCAATAAAATATACTTAAAAAAAGAAAAAAAATCAAATATAATATATCCAAAAATGAATAAAGCATCTTCTTTAAGAAGAAGAAGGAAAAAACATGAAAGATCAAAACATGAATAATGAAAAGCCAACAAACACCTATTTATCAACAATTACTTGAAATGACGAAATCTTGCCATCTGCAACAACATGGAGCTAGAGGGTGCAGTGCTGAGTGAAATTAGTCAGGTAGAGGAAGGCAAGCGCCCTGTGATTCTGCTTATATGTGGACTCTAAAAAACAAAATAAACAAAACAGAAACATACTCATAGATACAGAGAACATTTTGACAGTTGCCAGGTGGGAGGGAGGTTGGGGGAATGGAGGGAAAAGGTGAAGGGATTAAGAAGTACAAATTGGCAGTCAGAACAGTCACGGGGATGTAAAGTACAATGTAGGCAATATAGTCAGTAATATTGTGATAACTATGTATGGTGGCAGATGGGTACTGATTTACTGAGGCAACCACTTAGTAACATACAATGTCTAACCACTAGGTGGTACACCTGAAACTAATATAATATTGTATGTCAACTGTAATTGAAAAATAAAAATTATTTAAAGCCAATGAATTTTAAAAATAAAATGCCCACTTAACTTAGGGTCAGCTTTCTTAATCACACATCTCTACATTCCCCTTGCAGAATATAAAAGCCTTAAATTGCATTGATTCCTATATACCATGTTTAATCTTATATCTCATTGTTGTCTAGTATTTAGCTTCGCTTTTTTAAAACCTTTATTTTTAACAGTCGTTGCTACACATCAGTGATTGTTAACATTTTTCTATTTATAACAATAACAGTAAGTCAATAATTATTAACTTTTATCATGTTTACCTATTGCTTTGCTCGATAGTTTTATATGCACCCTATTTCTCTGTTTTTTTTTTCAGATTTGGAGTAATTAATAGTCTTCCACTTTTCCTTCTGAAATGCATTTCTTTATTTGGCTTCTCTGTTAAACGATATATTGGCTGGGTATTGAACTCCAGGTTGTCAATGATTTTGTTCTCAGTACCGTGATAACATTGCTTAATTGTATTCTTATTTCTATTTTCACTACCAAACATCTGGGATTGCTTTGTAAGGAACATGTTTTTCTGCCTTAGATCTTTTAAGATGTCTGTGAGCAGGTATGATCTCTGTTTATTCTGTAAGACACTTAATGTTTCCTAAATCTACAAATTAAATTCTTTCTTCTATTCTAAATTTTGTGGTTGAGAATAGTTCCCCAAACTTCTAAAACCATCTTCCCTACCTCTTACTAGGTACCACTCTTGTTAGACATAAACTGATAGGCCTCACTCTCTATTTTTTGTCTGTAAACTTGTCTTCACATTTTCAATTGCCCTGTCTTTTTATGCTGCCCTCTGCATAATTTTCTCTAATCTTTTGTATCTGATTTGGTGCATCTATCCTATGAATTTTAATTTTCAAAGACCATATTATTCATTTTTTAAAAGATGCACTCACTCCTTTTTCAATATTCATTATTCTGGTGTTTTATTTTCTTCCTGCTTAAACTTTTTGCTTTATACTTTAATCATTTTCTATACATTTACTTTATAGTGTGTTACCATTCTCTACAATCTCATGTACTCAAGCTGATATTAGTTTATTTTCTCCTCTGAAAAATTTATATTGTGAATTGATTTTTAGTAGGCTTTTACCTGTGAGAAATCCATGTTATCTGGATTCAGGACATATCCCTCTTTAACAGTTTTCTATTTTCTTCTGGCAGAAATCCCAAACATTTTACCACATAGGATCATTTTAATGCCCATTTTTCTGCTCATGGGTTCTTTGACCAAATGTCTAATATGAATGAAATCACAGATCTATGTGCAGCCTCAGGAGAAACTTTCTTCCCACCTGGTGTACACAAAGAAACAACCAGCTTCCTTGTTGTCATTCTGTTGTCAGTGGGCAGATATACTTTTAGTCTATCCTACAACTTAGGTGGCATCCTTTCAAGGATTCTAAGTTAATTGTGAACATGTGTGCACAGGATGGGTCTCTCATCTCCAGTTCTATTCCTCTACAAGTCCCAAGTATTCATCTCTTGTCTCTGCATAAGTATTAAGACCTAAGCCCTTGGGTCACTTATACTGGCCATGCCCCACAACCCCATCCCCAGCCAGTGGCAATATTCACTCTCCAACCTGCCACGCTTCCTTTCATGCCTCCCTCCATCCTGGCTCCAGGGTTTTCTAGCTATGGTAAATTTATCTGTACATTTAAATAAAATTTTCATCCAGCATCTTTTTATCTTTATGGCAGAAATATTGCAGTTTAACTGTTCCTTCACCTTGACAGTATTAGAAGTGATCTCAGGTTCTTTTTGTGAAAAGAGAGCATCTATTCTCTGTAGTTCCCTTTAGCTCTGATATTATGTGAATTCCTCCTGTGCATGAAATTGATATTTTAGTTTCTGGAACTGCTGGTCATTCCAGCAGTAAGGAACTGCTGCCTAAGCGAGCTCCTTACTCTGCCTAAGCGAGCTCCTTACTCTGGGTAATGGGGTAGCTAGTGCCATAATTGTTTTTCAGAAACTGAAACTGATGAGAAAGTTTGCAGGCTGCTTCAATAGAGAAAAGAAGGGTAGAAGTCCATAGGCCATCTATAGAGGTTTGACTACTAATGATGTGGTGTTTCTTGTGCCCTCTGAAAACTACCTCTGATGATGCAGTGCTGGTTGTCTTCCCTTTGGGTGAGTGCACTCAGTCTCACTGTTGGCAGCAAATGAAAGGTGAAAGGAATAGTGAGTGTCACTTGCCTGAATTTTAGAAGTGAGGACAGGGTTGCATGGGCAGCATTTCCTTTTCCCTCAAAACATGACAGGGAAACAGATACCCATCGCATGTCAGAGAGCAAATAATTGGGCTAGTGCTTGGCAGGAACATACATAGCTGAGGTTTCATTTCTTTGCTCTCTAGTACATACTGTGGCCATAGTGAAGTTCAGGCTTCACATTTCTTCCCGGTGAAAAAAGGAGTTTAAGCAATATGCTACATACATGTTCTTCTAGATGCTAAATGACATGTATCTTCCTCTCATTTTGGCTACCCTTTTCTGAAGACCTTGATATATTGTGCACGGGTTTCTTTCCAACTGCAAAGTATCTATCGAGAAGGAGGAGAGGAATCATTGCTATGGGACAAAAACATTTTCCCTGAAAAAAGAATGTACAAGCACACACACACAAAAAAAAAAGATGTGGGATTTTTATGAATCATATCCTGTAATTTTTCACTTTTTTCCAGCTACCTCCTTCTTAGAACAGAATCCAAGAAAACCAAAGAAAACTATTTGTACTGTGAGCAAAAATTTTGCCAAATTGAATTATGTAATTCATCTAGCAGATTTGATGAGTTCCTGGATGCAATTTGCAAATTTGCATTTTGGGCACAAAGAAATAATACATTTGTTATATATGTAAAAACACAGTGCTTGTTACAGAATCATATTTTGTAACTGTTCAGGAATGTCTTTGTATGTGTGTGTGTGTATCTATATGTAGATACACACACACACATACATATCACATACACTTAGGCATGAGACCTGGCTATTATTCATGTACCCTTCAGGACAGTGAACATAGTGAACTATGGAAACAAACTCAAGAATTACTAGAAATTAAGCATGTTTATAAATTTATAATATTAAAATATTAGTTAAATATACTAACTAAATATGATTAATCAACTTTCAAAACTTCCAGGTAAAGGAATATACTCAAATTGATGTATTGTACTTGAATTTATTATACATTATCCTTTATTTCTCAAAATAAACATTTAAAATTATGTAGAGGAGGGTTGATGTCAGCAAGACAGTGGAGTAGGCAGCTCCAGGTCCTTATTTCCCTAAAGAATTATCAAATAACCAACCACAGACTGACTAAAATAACTTCCTAGGAGCTCTGGAAACCAGCTAAACTTGGAGCTGCAGCAACCAAGCAAATGCCCAGTCAAGAAAAAGCTGCATTCAAAATGGTAGTAAATTTCCTGGTGCTTTCACTCAGCTTTGACCAGCTCCTGCATGGCCTTGCACAGCTGCCTGCACAGAGGTCAGGAGGAGAAGATGGCCTTAGTGTGTTCAGACTGCTCTAACAAGATATCGACAAATACCCAATTCACAACCTAACTTTATACTTTAGGAAACAAAAGTAAAGGACAAACTAATTTCACAGCTGGCAGAAGGAAAGAAATAATGAAGATAAGAGCAGAGACAAATGAAATAGAGAATAGAAAAACAACAGAGTAAAGTCAACGTAAACCAGACTTGGTTCTTTGAAAAGATCAACAGAATTGATAGACCTTTAGAGATACTAAAAAAAGAGAGAAAGAGAGAGAGAGAGAGAAACCCCATGATAACTAAAGTCATAAATGAAAGAGGGAAAATGACTAGAGATTTTATGGGAATAAAAATGACTATAATAAAGTATTAAACAATTGTACTTCAATAAATCGGGTAACCTAACTGTAATGGACAAGATATAAAACATGTACCAAAACTGAACATGAAGAAATAGAAAATCTGAATAGACCTATAACTCATGAGGAGAGTAAATCAATAATCAAACCTTTCTAATAAACAGATGTTCTACCAAAGAACAAATGGCTACACTGATTAATTCTACCAAACATTCAAAGAATATCTCCTTTCCCATCTCTTCTAAAAATTTAAAGCGGCAGGAGCACTTCCTAATCTATTCCATGAGGTTAGCATAACCCTGATATAAAAGTCAGACAAAGACTAAAAGAAAATTACAGACAAATACCCTCCTTGAATATTGATGCAAAAATCTTCAACAAAATATTAGTAAGCAGAAGTCAACAGAATACTCAAAGGATTATACACCATGACCAAATGGGATTTATTCCTAGAATATAAGTATGGTTCATCATATAAAAAAGTATTTGGTGTAGTACACCACACTAACAGAATGAAGACGGAGAAAAAACCTATATGATTACCTCCATTATTACAAAAAAAAATTCAACACCCTTCACAACAAAGTCTTAGCAAACTAGGAATAGAAGGACATTACACGAACATACTAAAGGCCATATATGAAAACCCCACAGCCAGTATCATACTTGTGTTAGTCAGGGTTCTCTAGAGAAACGGAATCAGTAGGATATACAGTTGTCCCTCGATATCCATGGAGAATTAGTTCCAGGACAGCCCACCTAACCCCTGGATACCAAAATCCACAGGTGTTCAATCCAATCTCTTATATAAATGATAAAGTATTTGCATATAACCTATGCACATTCTCCTATATACTTTAAACCAGCTCTAGTTACTTATAATACCTAATTCAGTATAAATGCTATGTAAATAGCAAAATGTAGTATAGACATATAATAGACAATAATTCAGCCTTTAAATGAAGTTTTGACACATGCTACAATATGGACAAACTTTGAAAACCTGCTAAGATGTTAAGTAAAATAAGCCATTCACAAAAAGATAAATGTTCTATATGATTCCATATGTCATTCCTATAGTAGTCAAATTTTAGCCAGAAAATAAAATAGTACTTGGCAGGAGTTTGAAGGTGGGGACTGGGGAGAGTTAGTATTTAATGGGTTCAGAGATCCTGTTGGAGAAAATAAAAAATTTCTGGAGGTAGAGTGTGGTGATGGATGCATAACAATGTGAATGTACTTCTTGCCACACAACTCTACACTTAAAATTGTTAAAGTGGTAAATTTTATAGTAGATATATCTTACCACAATAAAAAATATTTCCTGAAACTTGTGGAAAAAATTTGGAGTTGGAGAAATCTTAAAGGGAGTGACAACACGTGGGTGGGCAGATTGGAAAGAACATTGGCAGCAAATGGCTCATTAATTTAATTCTCATTTAACTTTGGACTTCACTCTTTCGAGTGAATTTAATGTACAAATGTAAGATGCTGGACTAAGAGTTCTCAGGATGATAGTAAAGTATTTTATTTCCAATATTTACAAGATATTTTTAATATTGCACCATTATTTTACACAAAATAGACATATAAACATTACAAAGACATATGAACATTACAAAGTTTATACATAAGGCAGTGAGAATAAATAAAGCAAATATCCTTGTAGTGTAAGTGCCTGACATTAAGCTTGTTGATTGTAGTGTAAATAACTGACATTAAACTTTTGATTGCTGAGGCATCCATTTCAAAAACATTCATCTTGAATAAACCTATTGCCAGCTCCAAGAGACACCTACTAACAAAACAATCAGATAAGGAATTAAGCTACCCCCACTCATGAAGATGCCTTGTGTAGACAGCCCTGGGTAACCTGGACCCTTTGAGTGACGCTGCTTTGGCCATCCTGCACCCTAATTCCTGCTCTTTTGCTTTACATTAACCATCAAGGGTGAACTTGCAAAATGCTTGCCACCCCAACCTCATACCCTAATACAGGCAGAGCCCCAGGTCAGCACACCCAACCCATGACCTGACTGCATGGCCCTCCAGCACACGGTGTACACTCCAGGACATGTGAGTAATGAAACTCATTCCTCAAAGTTCCCTGATGGTTTTTGCTGAACTGCATTCTGCGATCATAATAAGAACCACAAGGGCTGGACCAGCCACCATATTAGCCCCAGTGGGGGAAATGTCTGTGGAGGCTTGCTACAAGTCATCGGGGCCAGGGGAAGTGCCTCAAGCATTCCTAGCCGATAGCATCACTATCAACAGTCTGGGACCCACACAGCGATCCTAATCCAAGTCATTGGTGTATCTGGTAGAAAGAACCAGGATTTGCTTTCTATTCTCAAATATTTCACCATATTAAAACATTTTGCTTTGCCTCAGTATTTCTCTGGACCCAATTTCCATGTTGTAGGCTACTGAGATGCTAAGTAAAATAAACCATTTACAAAAAGATAAATGTTGTATATGATTCCGTATGTGGTTCCTAGAGTAGTCAAACTGTTGGTGGTCAGATGAACTTTTATATTAAACACTGTGCCAAGGCAGTTCCTAAACTATATCATCAAGGCAACTTCAGCTCTCTGTCCCAAATTATCCCCCTCCCAGTCATACAGCAGACACGTATTGAACAGAAGGTCATTAACTTCATGAGGAATAATACACCTACCCTTGGGAAAAACCATGCATTAATATTATTTTTATCCTCACCCTAGGACATTTTTTCATTGCTTTTTATAGAGAGAGAGGAGGGGAGAAAGAAAAACATCAACGGGAGAGAGAAGCATCAGTTGGTTGCCTTCCCTACATGCCTGGACCAGGGATCACAGTGCCCAGACCTGGGGAATCATATGTGCCTGCACCAGGGGTTGAACCCGCAACCTAGGGCCTGTGTCCTGACCAGAAATCAAACCCCCAACCTTTTGGTTACAGGACAAAGCTCCAACCAACTCAGCCACACTGGCCAGGGCCATGCATTAAATTTAAGCTCTTGTAGTGTGTGCTAGCAGAATCTAGAAGATAGAAATACCTATAAACACTTGAAGGAAAAATGCCAGGAGAACAGAATATACTTTAGAAAGAAAGCTAAAAGAGCTAAGAATAAACCTCTACTTTATACCATTACTGTAGAAAATCTTCAAAAGGAGGAGCTACACATTACCTTTTGCAATAATTAATAATCTTTGTTCCCGTAGGAAATGGAATTGCTTGCCTTCCAGTTCAACTGCACTGAAGCAAGAATTTTTAGTAGAAAACATTTTCCTTATATCCATCTATGTATGCAGAAGGAAAAACCTATGTATGGTGTATTGAAGCTTCCCCCACTGAAAAGGAGGAGTCTTGCTTTCTAAACACTCTAAGAAGTTATGGAGTCTGTAAATGTGTGATAGATAAAACACCACCACCTATTGGCTGGGGACTTCTCTTTTTTATTTATTTTTTATTTTTTAAATTATTTTATTGTTATTCAATTACAGTTGTCTGCATATACCTCCCATTATCCCCCCCAACCCTCACCCCATTAAGGGCTTCTGCCCTTGGCCCTGGCCACAGTGGGATTTTCCTGCCATTAGAGGGAAGCACTGTCCAGAATGTTAATTCGATCACTATGACTATTGTGAACCTAGTCATATTATGGGGTAGTCTAACTGGACAGCTGCCTTGGAAGCCAACTATAAAAGGTAGTAAAAGATCCCCGCAAAAATGGTAATACAATGTCAGCTAACTCTGATTTGCACATGGTACTTCTTAGATAACTGGCAAAAGGTCAACTGTCCCTGATTTCCCTGAAACAGCACCCCTAAGTGGGAATAACATACACTCATCACCCTCCCTAGCCTGTCTCTACTGAAAATTTTTGCCACCAATGCGTGTAGGGTGCGTGGTTCAACTCCATGTCTTCATTTCTGGGACCAGCAAAGCCATCGTTTCCCGAAGTAGGCAGCCTCAGGGCAGGGTACCAGGAACAGGTGATTTACGTGTTCATTTAAAAATGGAAAACATTCAATGTGTGTCCAAAGAATATATTTAGTTCAGAAAATCACAAAAGAAAACCAGAGAGGAATAGTGGGAAATACCTTACCTATGTGGAAGCTGGGGGTGGAGCAGATGGTGGGAAAGAGAACTTAAAACATTATCTCTATCTTCAGTGAGTGCCAGTGACTGATGCTATATGACAATGAGTAGGGGAAATTTTCTGAAACAAAAGCAACCTCAAACAATGTGAAATGTTATATTGTATTCTAAGTGATCTATTCCTACCGCAAGGTACCAGCAAGCTCTTCCTACACCAGTGTGAACCCTGAGCTAGACTCAGTGCCTTTGCATTCAGAGGAAAGAGGGGTCGCAGTAATGACTTCCAGCAGCCTTGGGGTATTTGTTAAAGTCATGAAATATCATAGACTTTGGGCTAGCAGGTGACTTAAGATTTTATGGTACACTTTAGAACAATAAATACCTAGAATTTTGAAAGGAATCCATAGTAATGTTAACAGAAATGACTGAGTAATCTGAAAGAGTACTTGGAATTGTAGAGTTCTGTAAGCATGAGACTTATTAAAGAGAGGTCGCATACTGATTATTATCATTACTGGTATATTTACAGGCGAGTTCAAAGCTTTACTATCTTCATCACAAAACATTTTCAATTTTCGTTCTGATATATAATCTTACTTGCATGAATTCCTTCCAACTCTAAGTTTTACTTTATCAATCTGTATTATTTCCCCACAAACCTAATAAGCCAATGAAATAGTTTGGGGAGCTTCTCTATGTTTAGAAAAATTAATAAAATAAAACAATTTCTGAGGAATATGTTTAAGATCCTAAAAAGGCATTTTAAGTATTTAATTGAATTTCAAAGTTCCTGGAAATAAGGGTAAGTTACATTTATACAGATTTGTCTGTTTAGAAGAATTTCTTCCCATTTGGTTTGATATATTTTTGTATAAAGCTCCTAGTTTATATAAGGTATTATTTCCAAGAATAAAATATGAATATAATGCTTAATATTCCCAAAATGTTATTTGTTTTTCTAACCTTGGAGAACATACATTTGTGTTGACACAAGCAAAGTGTATGAATTTGATATGTTTGTTTTTTCATTTGTAGTTAGAGAAATTTAGTGATTTAAGTGTGTAGAATTTAATGTTCTGGCGCTTCTCAAATTACAGTATGAAAATGACTTTAAACTATAGCTTAGCTAGGGAGTACATGAGAGACTAATAAAGAAACATTTAAAGGCACCCTGAAAAGAGAAGTCACTTCCCCTGGCATCTAAGATATCTCAATGACATACGACATATGATCAAGGGAACAATTACCTAAGTACATTATTTACATCTTTATATTTTCAACTATTCTTTGTTGAGCCAACATGATGGAAACATTTGAAAGTGATGTTACATTGAAAGACCAAGAGTTAGAAATTTGTTAGATCCTTTGTTAAGTACCTAGACAAATTGAAAGTGGATGCTTCAAATACTAAAGTAATTAGACATAATTTCAAAGAAAGTATTGTCAACATGGAGTATAAAATTTTCAGATATACTACGTCTGTCTGGAAAAAGTCCAGCCATTGTTAATGTAACAAGAATGGTTTGCAAGACATCGATGTAACCTGGCAGCCAAGGAGAGTGGACTGGAATGCACATGTGTGAACGATGATGACTTCACTGTACTAGTCAGTGAGGGCAGTAGACGCTGTTGAGTGAGCATGTGTCCTGTATGCCCATCGCATTCAAAATAACTGAGCAAGCAGAGCAATGAATCTGCATCAAATTTTCGATAAGTTTGAACATTCCTCTTTGGAAACTATTTGGATTATTCAGAAGGCCACAGCTGTGGCCAACAGGTGATTGGCAGCTTCATGATGACAAAGCGCCTGCTCATGCATCGTGTCTTGTGAAGAGTTTGGCAAAACATCAAATCACCCAGGTGACTCAGCCCCGCTACAGCCCAGATTTGGCACCTTGTGACTTCTGGCTTTTCCCAAAACAAATATCACCTTTGAAAGGGAAGGGATTTCTGACCATTGATGAGATTCAGGAAAATATGACAGGGCAGCTTATGGCAATTGGAGAACAATGTGAGGTCCCAAGGTGCCTACTTTGAAGGGGACTGAGGCATCATTGTCCTGTGTACAATGTTTCTTGTACCTTGTATCTTTTTCAGTAAATGTCTCCATTTTTCACCATACATGACTGGATCCCTTCTGGACGATCCACATATGTGTGTGTGCACAAAGTGATACTGTCTGCAGTCAACATTATATTAGTCCAATCTTCACTTATGATCACCCCAGCAATGTAAAAAATATACAAATAAGGAATAATTTACTGATTTTCAAATTGAATATTCTCTTCAGTTTTGAAATGGCCAAAGCCAGGGCAGATTTTTTTCTAGCAATTCAAAAAGGCATTGCCCTCACTTTGCCATTCATTCAAATTAAAGTTATGTTTTCATGCAAAAACATTGAGAGTTGATTATAATTTTTACATATGCCTGTCTCACAGTAAAATAAAGCTTTTTGCCTTTCCTTTTATTCATTCAATCAATAAATATTAGTTTAATTCATCTACTTTACAGGAATCGTCAACAAACAATAAGAGTAATAAATCAATAAATATGTCAAACAGTTAACTATTTGGTGATATGTGTTATGGGAAAAAAAGTACAGCAAGAGAAGGGGAATCTGGAGTTAGAGAATAAAAGAAAATTGAAATTTTAAATAAAGGGTAGGTAGGCCTGGTGTAAATGCATCCACCACGGGAAATTTCAAGCTACAAAATCATTGAAAAATGATTTGCAAAGCTCCTAAATACTTAATAATTGACTTTCATAAATTGATAAAAGCTGAATCTTGGACAAATTTTGAGCAAAAACTCAAAGAATTTGAAAGTGTTGGCCATGCACACCTCTGGGAAAAGAGCCTTTAGAGCAAGGCAGGACCTGGTAACAGGAAGTCAGTCTGGAGCACA
Organism: Tonatia bakeri; assembly: GCA_004024845.1. Lineage (NCBI taxonomy): Eukaryota > Metazoa > Chordata > Mammalia > Chiroptera > Phyllostomidae > Tonatia > Tonatia bakeri. The sequence continues at coordinate 18,003 of PVIA01005857.1, forward strand.
GGAAAGAAGTAAGGAGGGGAAGGGCTCAGAGTCTATAGGACAGTGTAGGCCTTTACAAAGACTGAATTCCCCCTGGGGGCAGGAATCCATTGCAGGGTGCTTAGTAAAGAGTCAAATGAGCACAATTTCAAAGGATCACTTTGGCTACTTTGTTAAGAACAGATTTTAAAAGAACAAACTTGGAAATAGGGAGACCGGTTTGGCAGCTAAACCATTAACCCAGATGCTGACATGCACTTTTAAAGGCAGAACAAACTGACTTTACTAATGAGTTGGATGTACAGTGAGAGAGAGAGAGAGAGAAGAGTCAGGGATGACTCCAAAGTTTGGGAGCTGAGAATTGGAAATATGGAGTTACTAGATGGAGAAGACCATGGGTGGTGGAGGTTCCAGGGGAAAGCTCAGGGGTTGAGTTTTTAACATCTTGTGTTTGAGATGTCTATTAGATTACCAAGCAGAGAGGTATCAAGTAGACAACTTGAAACATAAATCTGGACTATGGGAGAGAGGTCTGGTTTAGGGATATACAATTTGGAGTCACTAAACCATGGATGCTATTTGAAGCCAGACATTTGGAGGCAAACACCAAGGGAGTAAGTACAGATACATGAGAACCAAGGATTGAGTCATGGAGCATTTCAACCAGTGATCTCAAGTTCGAGAGAACAGAAGGGCTCAAAGGGGGAATTGATGAGGAGTAACAAAGTGGTCCAAGGCTAAGGGAGTGCAGTGTCCTAGAAACCACTGTAGTGCCCTAAAGAAAGTATGTCAAATATGGAGTCAAAATCTCTTATTGAGGAACATTATTTTTTCTGAACGATTTTTTTTGGCTCACCCTAGATTTTCTAGGATTTAAAACTATAGAATTTACATTCTAATAAAATAATATTTAGTTGAAGTTAATACCCACAACCTAATAATGATCAAAAGTAGCATCTATTTTAGTAATTTTAATTTGATTTGCATTTGGTTCAAAGGATTCCATTATCAAGTCAGAATTTAATTTTCATTTTTGGGAAGTCTGGGGCACACAAAATTGAATTAATTATAATTCTTAGTTCATAACTTATTGTTAGCATTGCATGGTCTACTTTTATTTATATAGCTATTTATAATCACCACCCATAGCTCCCAACTGAAGTCCAGCACCCAAAACAAAAGTTAGGATTGTGAAAATTACGTAATTTAGCAATATAGCTTGCCTAGCATTCCACTGTGTTGGCTTCCTCTGCCCAAAATACTATCTTCTTAAATCTTTGTTTATCATTCTTTCAGCACTTTACATTTTACATCAGTTTAGTGCACCCATTAGCATTCCTGTGAAAGTATTTTTCATTTAAGTTATTTTTATTTATAAAAGGTGGAGATGTATAATTTCTTGAGACTTTTCATGTTACATTGCTAAGATTCATATGTATTGTTTCCTGTTTAAATAGCACATTAGTTTTGACTGTGATATAATACTCCATGGTGCAAATGGATTCCATTCATCATTATTAATTGATGGGCCCTTACACTGTGTCTGGATTCTTGCTAGTGTGAACAATAGTGTTGTGAACATTTTGTAGATTTCTCCTGTGGTATATGTATCTGCTCCATTTGGTTTCTTTCTTATCATATCTTATGGAGGTAGCTATACCAAATTGTCCTCCTTCATTTGTATTTTAGCATTTTTTGGTCATTTGGTCTTTCATATAAATTTTAATATCAACTTGTCAACTTGTACAAAAACTTTGTTGACATTTTTATTGTAATTGAATTGAAGCTATAGGTTAATTGGGAGTAAGAATTAGCTCACACATTTATGGAGGATGGAAAGTCCAAAATCTATAGTCAGGGTCCCAGTTCAAGTCTGAGTCTGAAGGTTGTCAGACTGCTATGCAATCAAGAAAAGTCCATTTCTCAGTGGGAAGCCTGTCAGGCAGGGAGACCTAATGTTTCAGTTCAAAGGCCATCAAGCATGAGAATTTGTTGTTACTCAGGGAAGGGGCAGACTTTTTTTTCCCCCAAAACCTTCAACTGATTGGATGAAGCCCACCAACTTTATGAAGGGCAATCTGTTTTACTCAGTCTACTGACTTATGTGTTAACCTCATCTAAAAACACCCTCACAGAAATGCCCAGGATAATGTTTGTGCAAATATCTGTGCACCCTATAGCCCAGTCAAGTTAACATATAAAATTAACCATCGCATCCATGTATTGAGATAATCATTTGACTTTCACTTGCCATGTGTTAATATGATGAGTGGTAATTGATTTTCTAATGATAAATCCTATTTCAAGGATTAGTTTTATATATATGACTTGAGTTTTTTGCTAGTATTTTATCAAATTTTTGCATATATCTTTCTAAGTGAGATTTGATTGCAATTTTATTTTCTTGTACCCTCATCTACATCTGTGAATATAGTTGTTTAAGGTACTTAAGATGATGAATTTGGGAGTGTTTTCTATTTCTCTTTACTCTGGGGTAATTTATATATCAGCTTTTTGTTTCTTGAGTGTTGTAAGAGCTTGCCCTGAAAACCATCTGGACTTAATGTTTTCTACTTGGGAAAAACTGTAACTGCTAATTCAGTTTCTTTTACTGGTTACCAAGACCATTCATATGTCTTAATTTTAGCAGTTTTAGTTAGTTACACCTTTCTAGGAATTTGTCCACTGCTGCTAAGTTTAAAAACCTAATGGTATATTTCTTCAAAATTCCTTTTTATTATGTGTTATTTATGCCCCCTTTATCATTTATTAAAATGCTTATTTATGTCTCCTCTCATTTTCTTAATCAGTCTCACCAAAAGTTTGTCAATTTATAGTCTTTTCAGAATTAAAGTTTTATGATTTTTATTTCTCTGAGTTGTTTTCTCTTTCTGTAAAGACCAGATAGTAAATATTTTCAACAGTCTAGGCCATATGATCTCTATAAAAGTGACTCAACCTTGATATTGTGGCATGAAAGCAGCCATGGTCAGTACTAAATGAATTGATGAGGATGTGTTCCAATAAAACTTTATTTATAAAAATAGCCAGTAGGCCCACAGGCTAGTTTGCTGTCCTCTGTTCTATTTCATTAATTTCTGCTCTTTATAAAAAAATATTATTGGTTTTTATTTATTTTTTATTTTTTATTTTTAGAGAGGGAAGGGAGGGAGAAAGAGAGAGAAACATCAATGTGCGGTTGCTGGGGGCTGTGGCCTGCAACGCAGGCATGTGCCCTGACTGGGAATCGAACATGCGATGCTTTGGTTTGCAGCCTGTGCTCAATCCACTGAGCTACACCAGCCAGGGCATAACAAAATATTATTTGAAATATAGTATTTTACCTGAATTCTACATGTTTATTTTTTCATTTTTAATACAAAAAAATTACCACTTAAAATGGAGTTAAGTCTGTCTCTTTAAAATAATTTATGTAACTTTGTCAGTATTTTTTCATAAGTGCAAATATACACATATCCTACTGAGTTCACTTCTGATAATGTCTGGCTTTAGAACATACTATTTGCTACTCGATTCAAAGAGAATCTTTAGGCAAAGCAGTCCCTAAGAATTAAGGGCTATCTAATAGTAGTCATTAAACATAAAACAAACAAGCAAAGAAAAGGGGCAAATAGAGATATGGAAACCCAGAATTGCAATTTCATTGGTTTGTGCTTGTTGCAGGTCAGGTTCTCTGGAAACAAAGTCTGAGATTACCTGGGGGGATGGATACCTGCGGAAAGGAGAAGGAAGGAGCAAGGGCCAGAGGTGAAGTCAGATTGGGGTATAGACCCAGCAAAACCCCAGGAGAAGATGTGGAATTAGAATAGCTCTTCTGAGTTACCTAGCTTATTGAGTTACTGAGCTAAACAACTAGTTATCTAGTTATTGAGCTGAAAGGGCCACACTTTTATATTCACACCTTACTCGGTAACTGGATGTGGGCTTCTCAGGAAAAATGTGACTATAGCCAAGACAGTCCTTTGTAACAGGAAAATCCTGAAGGGGCTGCCAGCTGACAAGGTAACATGTCCTCCCATAAAATGGGGTCCACAACACCTGTCCTTGTCCACCACAGTGCTCCACCCGCTTCCCTGACACCATACTGGGCTCTGTGGATGGTGCCATTGCACATGCTTTTTAGAATGCCATTCTAAGAAGATGGGGACCTAAGTTGTGGTTTGTTTTCTCAATCCCTGGAATTTCCTATTGGGCCATCCACTGCAATGCTTCACCTTGATTGCAAAGATTTGACAGGATCTAGAGCCTGGAATTCCCGATTCTCCAGGATACTGGCCCTATCATACCATTAGGTCTTGCAGTGCTATTCTGGATGTGGGTTCTCCTTATTAAGTGTGCATATGTGTATATTCTGACAAAGAAACAAAAGGCCAGGAGAGAATTAACATCATCTGGTGAATTAGAAAAGGTTAAATTTGCCAAATGAAGAAATAAAAATTTTCCTCACATTCCTTAACTCTGAAAAATGACATCTGCTTTTAGAGGGAAGAAAATTATAGAGGATATATGAAGCTTTATCACAAGCATATCAAGGACGCATATAAACAAGGCCAAGAGGTAGACTGAGCTGCTGAGAGGTAAATAAGGAAGATAGTTAAGAATGTACTCATATTACATTTTTAATAATATAAAATCTAAATTGTGAGTCCATAGTAAATGAATAAATATTTCTAAGCTTTTACACTATTTTCCATTCCTGACTGTGTGGCAATAAATAAAAAAGGTGCGCATATCTTATGACTTTCTAGAATATTAGGCGAGATTTCATTAAGAATGTTCTCAAAGACTTTCAGTCAGGATGGCGGCAAGATAGACATGACAAATCAAAATTAAAACTAAAATATAGAACAGCCATCACTCAGAACTGCCAGAAATCAAGTTGAATGGCAGTTTGACAACTACGGAATTAAAGAGACCACATCCATCCAGATTGGTGGGAGGAGCACACATGCAGAACAGGTGGGTCCCACACCCAAGTGTGATGCATAAAATTTCAGGAGGGATATCTCGGGAGCAAGGAGTCTGAGCCCCACAGCAGGCCCACCAGTCTAGGGTTCCCATCCCAGTAAGCTAAGCACCTACAACTTCTGGCTACAAAAACCAGCGGGGATTGAGTCAATGGAAAAAAGTCCTGGAGCCCTAAGCAGTTCATCTTAAAGAACTCACACACAGACTCACCTACTCAGATTCACTCCCTCTGAGCTCCAGCACCAGGGTAGCACTTGAAAGGCACCAGTGACATACTGGAAGAAACTGAAGTGTCTGGCATCAAGGTGAGTAGAGGCAATTGTCTCTTTTCTAATCCCCCCTTCACAGAGCCACAGAGACAACAAACTGTTGCCATGTCTGAGATTCCATCAACCTGGCTAACACTGTTTGAACTATCTTGGGGATCCCAGAGACTCCACCCCATCCAACTTACGGGCCCACCCAAGCTGATTTTCCATATGAATGGCTAGTCTTCGCTCACACTGCACAACTTCCTAAATTCTCTCAAACAAGCAACAGCTGGCCACACCTCAAGTACCCAGCTTGGGTGATAAGGGAGGCTGTGCCACTGGACCCTACAGGACATCTACTACATTAGGCCACACTACCAAGTCACAGTGTCAAAGCAGCTCTACCTAACACATAGAAACATACACAGGGAGACAAAGAAACAAGGCCCAAGTGGAAGAACAGATCAAAACTCCAGAAGAAGAGCTAAACAAAATGGAGACAAGCAATCTACCAGATGCAGAGTACAAACCACTGGTTATGAGGATGTTCAAGGACCTCAGTAGCATAAAAAATATCCAGTCAGAAATGAAAGATACACTAATTGAAATAGAGAACAATTTATAGGGAAACAACAGTAGAATGGATGAAGCTGAGAATCAAATCAATGATTTGGAACACAAAGAAGCAAAAAACAATCAGAACAAGAAAAAAAAGGACCCCAAAAACTGAGGATCGTATAAGCAGCCTCTGGGAAAACTTCAAGAGGTCCAACACTCATATCAGATGGGTGCCAGAAGGAAAAGAAGAGCAATAAATTGGAAATCTATTTGAAAAAATAATGACAGAAAACTTCCCTAATTTGGTGAAGGAAAATAGACATGCAAGCCCAGGAAGCACAGAGAGTCCCTAGCAAAATGGAAGTAAAGAGGCCCACTCCAAGACACATCATAATTACAATGCCAAGGATTAAACATAAAGAGAGAAACTTAAAAGCAGCAAGAGAAAACAAGTTAGTTACCTACAGGAGAATACTCATCAGTCTGTCAGTTGATTCTCAAAAGAGACTTTGCAGGCTAGGAGGGATTGGCATAAATATTCAAAGTCATGAAAACCAGGGACCTAAAGCCAATATTGCTCTACCCAGCAAACCACCATTTAGAATTTAAGGGCAGATAAAGAGCTTCCCAGAGAAGAAAAAAACTAAAGGAGTTCATCATCACCAAACCATTATTATATGAAATATTAAAGGGACTTATTTAAGAAAAAGAAGATCAAAACTATCAACAATAAAATGGCAAAAATATGTATCTATCAACAATTGAATCAAAAAAAAAACAACAAGCAAACAAGAATGGAGACAGAATCATCATGGATGTGGAGAGCATTTTGATGGTTGCCAGAGTGGAGGGGGGTTTGGGAGGACGAGTGAAAAAGTGAGAAGATTAAGTACAAATAGGTAGTTACAGAATAGCCACTGGGATGTGAAGTACAGCACAGGAAATCAAGTAGCCAAAGACCACGTACAAATGACCCATGGACATTTGTGGGGATTTCCTGAGGGAGTGGGGGCTGCTGGGTTGACGGGAGCCAAGGGGGACAAATCAGGACAACTGTAATAGCTTAATCAATAAAATATAATTTTTTAAAAAGAATGTTCTTGATAAATGCTCCCCTTTATATTTTCTTGTGTGTACCCTGAGGATAGTCAGTCATCTCTGGAGTAGAGGGGGTGCAGATTCATCTTCTAAAGTCTTTCTTATCAATCTTTGACTTTGAAATGTTTTAGTTGTTTTAGCCAAAGAAAGGAAGGCTCTATGTAGCATAGCTCAAAAAGAAAAAGGCATGTTTGCCCTCCGTGGCTCCTTCCCAAACCATAAATAGCTTGAAGTAGTACATGTCAAGTGAAACACCACCTCTTACAGGCATTCAAAATTTTTAGCCTAGACATTCGTAATCTGTAAATTTTGCACAATAAATCCAAGATTCCCAGTGACTTAAGAGTCACCAGAATCTGCAGATGTTATTGGCAGCAGCACCCACTACAGACTGTTCAACATCTGCTCCGTGGCTGACAAGTATTTCACAGTGTCTTGATGCTTAATGCCGGAGAGCAGCATGCTTTGTGCTATGCATATGTGATTGTTTCTGAACTCATCCTTCTCCTGTGAGGTGTTCTTTCTGGCTGGTATAATTTGTAACCTCAGCATTTGCTCTTTTTTCCCTGTCTTGTTTAATTCTTTTTAACCACATATTTTAAGAAATGTATCAAACCCAAATAATAATAATATGGTGAATTATCTAACTGCTAAAACCATTGAAGAGTGTTGCTGATCTCCCCACGCATTATTTTGCCTGAGTTAAGGTGTGCATCGCACTGTAGCTCAGATTGTACTTGTCTGGACTGATCGGCAGCCAGACTGACAGAAAACACAGCCGTCAGGGCAGATTTTCCCAGTTCCACTTTCTGGGTTGCTGACAACCGCGATTTTGACCTTTTCAGGATTGGACCTTAGTTTAGGTCTTTTTCCCAAACATCACTATCCAAGGGAGAGGAAGTTATTCCTATTAACCTACAGGACACACTTAATTAGGAAGACTGTCTAATTGAGACATCTTCCAGATACTCCATTTAAACCTAATGATGTATAATGGCAGTAAATGTCACTTAATTAGCAGAGTAATTCTGCTGCATCAGAAAGTAACCAAACCATTGAAAGGCGTTGCTTTTCTAGTAAAAGGGTGAATTTCCTATAGGCTTAGAAATTATATTTTTACTTTTCTAAACTCTCAATTCCTGTGATATTAGGGGTACCTTCTAGTCTTTTAGCCCCATCACTGTCCTGAAATTCCAGTTGAGAAGCCTTTGTTTAATTAAGACAATTAATTTATACATGGAATATTATCTTAGAAAATATAAAGGACAAGAATAAAAATTATCAAATGTCTGTGCTGTGCCAGGGGCTATTTTATGTAATTAAACATGATGTCATTTTTGATATTCACCAAATATTATTACTGATTTTAAAAATGGAGAACCTGAAGCTCAAAGAAGTGAAGGAACTTAAGATTAGATAGCAAATGAAAGTCCAAGTGAATTGCAGGCCTTAATCTATTTCATTTTTCTTTCTAACTAGGGGTTCTTTAGGTTTTACAAGTGTTACACACCCATGATACATAAAGAGGTGGAACAAGTTTACTTGCTATTTCTGTACTCTTTCAGTCATCAAAGAGACTTGTACTGAAGTCTACTGAATGATTCATTTATTTGTAGACACAGTTCACATTTTCCTACATCCAACTCAGTTTTAGTAGGTGAATGTGAAATTAGAAGACTATGACAATCAGGTCGAGAATCATACCACTGCCACCACTATAAGTATATTTTCTTAGAAAAGTATGGTAGAGGCAAAAATACTATTTACCAAATATCTGAAGGTACAATCCTAACCTAGGACATATTTTAGGACTTACTGAGGCCAGCAATCTTTCTCCCAGCCTAGGAAATGAAGCCCCAAGTTCTTCCAGGCAATGGAGGTCTTTATGTTGGCTTCCAGAGAATCCGCACACACATGCACACACGTATGCATGCATGCAAGCCACTCTACTGCCATTATCCCCAAGCAATAACTGTTTGTTCATCCGTGATTTGTCCATCTACCAGAACTGAGTAAAGGGAGTGGAGGCAATTTTGCAAATTGGGCCTCCAAATCTTCTGTTTATGAAAAGATAAATTAGTTGGTCTGTCTATATTGATCAAATTTCCCTGGTAAGTTCTACACTTTGCTCGACCTTTGTAGACACATTTAGAATAAAGCCAATGGTAATAGTATTCAGTATAGTGTCTACAAAATTTGTGCATCTAAGTCAACATAATTTTCAGTAATGTTAAGCTAAAGAAATGACACAAATTGCCTCCTTTTATTATATTTTTCAATTATCCTAATGCAGAAGTAATGTGCTACTTTAGTTTCTCATTATCCATGTGATCCTTTTTCTGACATCTTAATTAAAAAATATGAAAGTAACCCCAAGATCTTGCTAGAGTTGTGAGACTTAAATAATAGGAAGCAAACTTTTCTGTAATATTGAACATAATTTTTTAATTTACATAAAAACTATCAACTATACATATAGTTGATAAGCAATATTATATTAGTTATATTAGTTTCAGTTATACAATATAGTAATTTGACATTTTTATACCTTATAATGTGATCACCCCACTAATTCTAGTAATTATCCAAACATAAAAATTTATGTCAGGTCATTCTTGGGTTTATTTATTTACTTATATAACAGAAAGTTTTTAAATCTAGCACAAATTATCATTAGAGTCATATTACAGTGTTAAATCTCATTATCCAAAATAGGAAACATTTATATAGAAAGTACTAGAATTTCTAATTAGTTTCCTCTAGTTCTTTCCTGGCTTTATTTTTTATAGATTATGTTTGACATGTAACATTGTGTAAATTTAACGTGTACAACATATTAGTGTGATATATATATGTGTTGTTATGTGAATAATGTTGTAGCAATATATAGACCCTCTCTCACATTACATAATTATCCTTTCTTTTTAGTGGTTGGAATAATTTTTAGTCTCTTAGCCAAATTTCAGCATATTAAGATTCTGAACACTGTGACTCCTTTAAATAAATGTTATCTAAAGTCAATAATATGGATATAAATTAAACAGAGTCAGGTTAGATGATTTTCTGACTTTCATACTTCAACATTAGACCAAAGGACAAGCAATAGCTGGATCTGCTGTGTCACATACTACCACAGTGCTATACGGTATGTATTCAAAAACATATTGAGCACGCGTTCTGTGCCCACCTCAGTGTAAGATAACGGGTGTAAACACAAACACTCTTCTTTGCTGATAAGTACATGGGGCAAGAGAGGAGATAGGAAAGACACATTGGGATCACTTTGTCACTTGGAAGAGTGACTGCCCAACTGCTTCTTCATTCATAGGTATTCAGCAGCCATTTTCTTCAAAACTACCAAAACGAGCCTGTCACTCCAAAACAACTAAAATGTTTGTTGTCAATAAAATTTAAGCTTTCAAGTAGAAATTTCAAATTTGGAAAGTTGTATCAACCACTCTGAGTTTGACAGCTCCCCAATACTTAAGACTTTGGGGGTGAGCTTGGTAATACCATGTTAATGAATGTGGAGTTTTCATACTGGATAACAAACTATGTCAACGTTTGGAAAGTCTGCACAACTTAGTTGTTGCGATTTTCAAACCTCGCTTAAACACCCGGCTGTCTGACTGACTGTAGCGATTTTTAAACCTCGCTTAAACACACTGTGGACACCTCATTGAAACCCGAGAAATAATCATGCACAGAAACAGTTTTCTGTAGGCAAGTCAGGAAGGAAGAAAACACTCTCCAAGTCAGAGAGTGCCCGGCTCACCCCCTCGTGGGGAGAGCCTCATTCCCTTGTCCCAGTGGGTTTTATTCCTGAATACCAATACAGTTTGCAAATTACAAGTAGTTAGCTTTTGAAAGGTGCTAGTAGATTTCCTACTGGGATGCTAAGCTAGAGATTTTGGAATTTTATCATTTAAAAAGACTACAGGACTTAAAGCTTAGATTTGTTTCCTGCCTGTGACTTCATATTCTAATTAAAGAGCATCCTCCAGCAAGCAGATCTCACAGGGTCTTTCATGTTCTATGTCTTAGGTCTGATTACCCTGGGGGTCCACCATCTTTGGTCTCAGCTGCCCCTTTGGCTGTTTGCTAAACCCTGGGAAAGGCAGGAGACAGAGGCAGCAAGGAGACTTGGATTTCTCATATCTAAATACAAAGACTCAGGCTAAGAGGGGGCAGGGGTAGATGATCACCCCTTCCTTTCCACAGCCCCTTCATTTATTTCCACAGTCTCGTGAGTCTTAATCCACAGACCTTTACAAGATCAGCTCCTGGCTTAGGTCGCTCCTCCCTGAGGAGTCTTACCCGTCATTGGAAACTGATCTAGCACTTAAAGGCCAGGCACAGAACAGGTAGCGTTCATGCCAGAGGAATAAGTTTTGTCTCCTTAGTGGCTCCTGATCCAGAGGTCTCTCACTCAGCCTAAATCACAGGGGGTCACAGCTTCCTGAGACCAGGTAGGGTGGCCCTCAACACTTAGTGAACCAATATTTTTCAAATTATCAATGCATAATGTGACAAAATCATACACTGGTAAAGTGTGTATTCAAAGTACGAAATAGAAATAGATTTTCATGTAACCAAAAAGATAAAGTGCATTGATGAGGTTTCAAACTCTGCAATGAAATGAATCTTTAAGAAACTAGCATTGTTGAGTTTTGGTGTAATAGCCAAGAAGAGTGTTGACAGTCATCTAAAGGCTACTAAATGTTCTTCCTGTGCCTACCTACATATCTTTGTAAAGCCAGAGCTTTGCCATATGTGTCAACCAAACTAACATAGTGCAATAGATTGAATACAGAAGCAGATTCTAGCTATTTTTTCTTAAACCAGGTTCCAAAAGAGTTGCAAAACTGTAATACCGTGTCACTTTTTTCACTACATTTCTTAGTCTTAGAAGATATATTATTTTGGAAAATATGTTCAGAGTTTTCATTTCTAATAAAGTAAATATGAACACATATAACCCAGATAAGTGAAACCTCTTTGAGGTGTTTAGAATAATTTCCAAGAACCCGTTACTCTGATCTGTAGAGATTCTGGCTGCACATAAAAAGGCCAAGCAGGGAGTTTAACTTTCCACTGGGGAATTTTAGAAGACAAGAAAGACTGCAAATCAGTGAGGGCCATTCGTGAGATAGCTGCTTCTTGAGTTGTTAAAATTCTATCATAGTCATTTTCAAGCCCCAATGTTTCAGGGGACAGAGGTGGCCAGAGATGAACCTTTTCACTTTACGTTGTTATAGGGAGCAAAGCAGCCATATTATGAATTGCTGAGATTAAATAGAGTAAGAGCAAGCACTAAAAGTAGGGGGTAGAAAGGAGGTAGGAGTGGGGGGAGGAAGGGAAATGGAGGGTCTTCTACTGATGCAGGTGGAGAGAACTCAAAAGATGCAGAAGAGGGAAGAAATTCCATTTGAAAGGGTATTGGGTTCTGACTTAACACCTAACTATATTGTGTAAGTCTACTGATGCCCCAAAACCTTAGCATCGTTGAGCTCTGGCTTTCTGCCTCCCTGTGATGTTCAAGGTCTCCACCTGTAAAGCACCAACCAGGAAGTCCTTGGCATTCTGTGACTGAAACATAGGACAGCATATCAGGAACTGAGTCGATGTATTTTACTAATGAAGAAACAAAATCTTGAGTGGGGAAATGATTTGCCCACACAATGGCAGGACTGACACTAGCACCTGGGTTTTCTGACTATAGAATCTGTAGTTTTTATGAATGTAAAAATGACACCTTAAAATTTTTATCCCAGAGGGACCAAGAGGTTCATTTCATCCAAAATCATCCAAATGACTTTGACCACTGTCAATGTACTACAATCGAGATTTAAATTCACTGGTTATGTCAAAGCTAGATTAGTCAGAACAGACTGGCTTTGTCATCTGAGATGTTTGAAAGGGGAATGTCAAACACCATCTGCACGTGCAGCCTAAGTCCTAGTTCATTAATTCCATCTGCAGCCACTTTTGCTTTTTCCTACACAGTGTAAGTCACTTCCCCCCCCTTAAATGTATTGTATAGCCCTTGCTTATGATGTGGCAGTACCGTCTCTCCAATATTAGTATGCTAGCCCATTTCCATGCTCCAGTTAATAGGTCACAATCATGGTACAATGTGCAATCCAGAAAACACTTGATTTTCCACATTAAAAGGAAGAAAATCGTGTGGATAATTAAAAACTGTGACTAATCCAAAAGATATTTAAATTTGTAATGTGTTTTCTGCTAACATTAAACATGGACATAATTATGTTTTGAAAATTCTTTTCAAACAAATGAAGTCACTCTCTAAATGTCTCCCTTTTCATTGTTTTTGCTGTTTAATCATCCACATCCTAGCTCATAACCTTCCTTTGGCATACTTTGTGATAACCGCATCTATACCCTTCAGAAGCACACTGATTTAGAAATATAAAGACCTTGATAAGTTATATAGTTGAGATATAGCAAATATTGACTTCGAATGCAGCTATTTCTTATTCTTCGTCCTGAGCAGATCATCTCTTTTTGATGGTGGTGCTCTTGACCAAGGTACCCTTGGCCTAGATTTCGCATCAGAACCTTCTCAGCGCAGCACTCTCAGACAGCTGTGTCAGACGAACACAAGAGGTAAAACCTGCCTGACACCCCCGATCTAGTCAATGACACTTTTCCCAGGGACCCTCCCTCCTCATCAATAAATGCACAGTTGGGTGAGTCTAGAATGCAAATCTGTAATGCATTTTTTGTAGAATATTTTAGTGCTAAAAGTCTCACTTCGTTGTATGAGTGCTACATATTAAAATGACAAGAAGACTTGATTTGAAAATTTACATGGTAGATGATTACAGTTACATATTATTTTTCTCTTAAATTATTCTTCATTTGTTCAAGCTTTCATATGTTCAAAGAGCATTATGCACATTGATTTCCTGCAGATTATTTTTCATTCACCATATTTTTTGGACTATAAGATGCACATTTTTACCACGTTTTTGGCTTCAAAAAATTTCCCCCTATTTTTCTCCTGTAAAACCTAGGTGCATCTTGTGGTGCAGACCCCAGATGTACCTAGGTTTTAGAGGAGGAAAATAGGGGGAAATTTTTTGAAGCAAAAAATGTGGTAAAAAAGTATGTCTTGTAGTCCAAAAAATACAGTAAGTCACATTTTAATAGTGAAGGACCTTGAGATTCAAGATGGTGACAGAGTAGGTAGAAGCTACACTCACCTCCTCTCAGAACCAAATGGCAATTACCAATGAAATATAGAGCAATCAACCTGAATAACCAACTGAAAACTAGGTGGAGAAAAGTCTTATAACCAAGGTTTATAGAAGCCATATTGAGACTGGTAGGAAGAGTGGAGACATGAAAAAGGCTGGCTCCACTCCTGTGGGCAGTAGCTGAGGTTCCAGGGGGATAGCTCAGCTGCAGGAGTTTCCACTAAGTAGCATGGAGTCTCAAACCAAGCCAGGCTCCCCAGTCCAGAGCATCAGAGCTGGGAAAGAGGCTTCCACCTAACAGTGATTCTGTCCACCAGGGGGAAATGCAAGGAAGAGACAGGAATCTGCTAGAGACACAGGCACCCTCTTAAAGAGCCAACATACAAAATGTCATTTGCAGCCACTCCACCTGGGCTCTGGTGGAGGGAGAACAGAGCAGATCAGAGTTGAGCGAGCAGAGACTGGGGTTTATGGCTCTGGAGAGAGAGTGGAAGGCACAGCAGCCAGGATTCCTGTGCTGAGTCACTCTCCCACACCACAGACTCAATCTTCCTTGGGTGGAGGACTTACCTCCGTAAGGCATCAGCTTGGGGGATCACCCCACCCTGGGGAGCCTGTGCCCTGCTGAGGACTCAGCTGCCTGGGCCAGGGTGCAGAGGTCTGGGAAGACTCAGGGGGTGTCAGTGACTGTGCTGTTTGGCTTTGGTGCAGGAGCCATTGCCCTCACTTGCCCACGAACCTGACTGGCACCTCCCTGTCATGAAAGATTCATGAGCTCCACTCTCTGGGCTCCCAGTGACCCCACCCTCCTGCCTCCTGATGGCTCTGCCTGCCAAGTCTCAGCAGAATCTGGGACAGACTGAGTTGCGTGGCTCTGGGATGGGAACCATTTTTCCCTCACACACTTGACTGGTGCAGAGCCCACCCTTCACAGGGCCAAATCTCAGTCTGTATGGGCCTGATAAACCTGCCTGGTCTCATCCTGATAACTCCCTGAGACACTGCCCAGCTACACTGGTGTGTGAGCACCTGGTAGGCAGCAGATAGACTTGGTATACCTGGGGAAGTTTGCTGAGTGGCCAGACCCAGCACTGGCACTGAGTTTTAACTTGTATAAGTCTCATGAACAGCACTGCCCCCTACCTGATGACTCACCAAGAACCTACCTCATGCAGTCTGAGTACCATCAGAGGCTCTTCCAGTGATGGAGACTAACAGGGAGCCAGCAGGCAGAAGCAAGTGGATGCAGATCTCACTAAACACAATAAATGGGTTAACAATGAGAGCAGGGAAGAAATCAAAAGATACCTTGAAACGGTATGGAGGTTCCTCAAAAACTTAGAAATGGAACTGCCTTATGACCCAGTAATTTCACTTCTGAGAATATATTAAAAAAAAAAACAAAACCTGAAGCACTAATTCAAAATATATATATATACACTCCTATGTTCATTGCAGTGTTATTTACAATAGCCAAGATTTGGAACCAGCCCGAGTGTCCATCAGTGGATGAGTGGATAAAAGGCTGAGGTACATTTACAGAATGGAATACTACTTGGCCATAAGAATAAAGGCAATGATACATTTTGCAACAGCATTATGTTAAGTGAAATAAGCCAGTCAGAGAAAGACAGGTACCATATGATTTTACTCATCTATGGAATCTAATAAAAAATAACAAATAAAATTGAAATAGATGCATAGATACAGAGAACAGACTGACAGCTCTTATAGGGATGGGGGTTAGGAGGCTGGTTGAAAAAGGCAAAGGGGTTAAGCAAAACAAAAAACTCATAGACAGACAATAGAATGGTAATTACCAGAGGGGTAGGGGTGTAAAGAGAGGCAGAAGATGGTAAAGGAGGGATAAATGGTGGTGGAAGGAGACTTGACTAGGAATGGGGAATACACAATATAATATACTAGATGTGTTATAGAATTGTACACCTGAGACCTATACAATTTTATTAAGAAATGTCATCCCAATAAATTCAATGAATTTTTTAAAAATAATTTTTCCTGTACCCAACAGTGTCTTTACTAACAGACAAGCTGATTATATACAGAACAAGTTATTTATCTTATCAAAGATTGGTTACAAATAGTTTGTAGATGGGCAGCATGTCCAAAAACCACAGTTTGAATACGATTGACCTAGTCTACAGTCTCCTTTGTAGTTAGGTTCTGACCACTGGCCTGTAGTTGGACAGGAGGTCCACCACTTCCAGGGCTGCAGACACAAACCTCCCACGCTCTTCCCCATTGTGCAGCGACACTAGAGCCTGGGGTTGAAGATGGTGTAGTGAGGCAAAGAGCCTGGTGCTCTTAATTAGCCACATAAGCACTTATATTGAACTTTATGTGTGCAGAATATACATTTCTCCTGTATTAAATCACTGAAGTTGTGAGGATCATCTATTATAACAAGTAGTGTAACCTTACCTATTGGATTGTATAATAGGGTATGTTTACATGTTAAGATCTCCCACCAGAAATAATCTATTTTGCAAGTAATTTGGTTGTATTTTTTATTGATTATCTCATTTTCTAAGAAATAAGTCAGGGTTTAATAAATTAAATTTTAATTTTAAACATTTTCTTGTTCATTAATATCACATTTTACTTTATTGCTTTTTAAACCCTAAAGTGTCTTTCATTTTTCTCAATCAGGTCTTGCTTGTCATTTTGTAATTGAAATAAGTCCATTACAAATAGCTTTATTTGGACATATGCCTATATTACTGTCTTCAAAGATCACTCTGAAGTCCAGGCCCTGCATGTAAAGAGATTGAATCTGTCTCAACCATGTAGAACAGACCAGGCTCTGGATAACAGTGTGCTGAATGAGTGATGAAATGAACATTGTGATTCTTCACATGCATGTTATCAGCACACCATTCCATAATAAGAAAAATTTTTAATTTATATATGTGTGTGTGTATACACACACACATATATATCTTTACTTTTTATGCTTAGATCAGCATTTGCATCTGATTCCCTTGGCTTTATATAATGCATAACCACTTTTCTTAGTATAAGAACACCAAACAGAGCGGATGAAAGCCCTCTTCATTCTAAATTGTACCTATTGCTTATAGTACACACAGTAGTAACAACACAAGTTTGTTGTGTATCCAGCACCAACTTGGGTGTTTTCAAACTAGTGTCACTAACCCTCATAATAACCTTCCTGACAGGCATGTGAGGTTACCTTGCCATGAAATACTGAGGACTTTTCAAGGTATCTAGTCCAAACTCATAATGTGAGTAAAAAACATCTATGGTTTGTACTCCAAAGGCCTTAATTTTGTTACCATCTTATTCTACCAAGCACACTGACCAATATAAGTTATATACTTCTACACATTCTTAATGTGACTTTGTTGTACATGTTATTTGTGGTCAGCACACTTAATTCCACTATTCAACAGCCACTGAGGCAGGCTAATTTCAGACACCTTCTACATAATAAATACTTATTTTTCAGCATGGAAGTTGTGTGTCCTGAGACTTCACTATAAGGATACTATTTACTGGTCCATATATGATATGAATATACTTTTTGAATGATCAGCAATTCTGTTTGAGATAGGACCAACCTCTCCATCAAAAGGAAGAGTTTCTAGACTCTCAGTTTACAACCCAATGTATTATCATAGGTTAGTGATTAAGAGTGTGCTCTGAAGCCAGTCAAAGTCAGGTTCCAGGCTCAGATATTCCACTTACTGGCCACATAACCTTGAACCTCTGTGATAGTCAGTTTCCTCAACATTCTGTTTCATGGGATTGATTTGGAGATGAAATAAATGGACACACAGTGGAAGCAAGTATTCAAAGTAAATGCTAAATAAATAGTAGTTATTACTGGTCTAGATTTCTTGTTTCCAATTTCTAGTTTTGCATCTTTGCCTCTTTTTGCTACAAACTCCCTTCATGCACAGAAAAAAAAAAAAAACAGTATGGTAGTGTTTTTCATCAGAGACATTTCCTGTTTGGGTAAACATATGGGACATTGAACCAAAATCCAATTAAACGTAAAATGGGGAAGCAACCTAGAAGGAGGAAAATATTGAGAAATGTAATAGGGATCCTCTAAAGTGATTTAACAAGCACATGAATTGACATACTATCATAAACATCTACTATCCATAGCGATTATGAAAATGCTCTGATTAATAATTGCCCTAAAAAGTGTGTATATGAGAACAATAATATTCGTGGGCCTCTGACACAGAGGAAACAGGCTCCACCATCTGAAACTGTGACATGTTATCTTTCCAATTCCCTATTTTCCATTTTTCTTTGCTTATCTTTTATAATTATTCCTAGAGCTGATGTTATAAGACATCAATGTTGCAAGTCCTTTGTAACAGTTGCTCTAAATGTTTTCATCAGTTAGAAAATTTAATAGTGTTTGAAATCACTCATGCTGAGGATATTTTAGAGAGCTCAGTAGGCTGTGAAACCATGTTACAGCATACAAGCTAAACAGAAATTGCTGTGCAAACTGACTATATAATGATAAAGCAAGTAGACAAAAAGACAAGAAGCAGAGCAATGTCAAAAACAGACAGTTGGCAAGGTGTTAGCATTTACACAGTATCCACCTAGTGAACTATTTTATTAAAAGACCATTTTTAAACCATAAATTCTGTCATCCTGAGAAGGTAATTCCAGAGTTTTCTGTCCCCTCCACATCGTAGGACTTTGTGTTCTTCAGTGTAGGAGGAGAGAATCAAACAAGAATTTAGTTTTTAATGTCAAGCACATCTAAAACAAACCAATTGTTTAAAAAGTAGCATGAAAAATAATTGGAATTCTTCATCTAACTTGGCATTTGGTATTCAGGAAATTCATCCTTTTATAAGCCCCAAACAAAGCAATTTGTATAAATCATCTAAAATATTTTGTAATATAGCAACTGAAAATTTGATGGTGATAGAATTTTATATAGATCATAACTTGCAGTGCTATGAAATAACTTTTATTGGATAAATAACACAAATAACTATGAAAAGTAATACTCATAATCATACCCATATTTTAGTTTTTTTCCTATGAATGTTTTTAAAATCCATAGTTAAGATTATATATACAAAGACAATGGTAACTAGACTTATTTTGGTGGTCATATCACACTTATAAAAATATTGAATTATGTAGTGAACTTGAGACTAATATACTATTACATATCAATTATACCTCAATTTTTTTAAAGAAAAGATTACATTCACTATCAATCTGACATCTTGCATTTTTCACTGATCTCATAACTACTTTCAATAGTATTTAAATTATTTCTAGAAGTAATTTGTTACATAACATTTCGACATATGAAAGGTGACAGATTTACTTATTCTAATATAGGATATTAAAGATAATTCTAGTCTTGATATCATAATTAATTCTTTTCCAAATATTTTCACACATAAATTTTTATTCACATTTCCTTAAGGAAAAATCCAGTAACCACCATTATTGGCCCGAAAGAGAGGAGTAGACATCATTGGCATGCCACCCTTCAGTACCATTTAACAATCAGGATACGTCTTCTGGTCTGAAACATAAGAGTTTGCAAGAAGAATAAATAATTATGAAGACATATTCTGAACAATACATTAAATAACATAGATGAAATGGACAAATTCCTAGAAAGACACAAACTACCAACATTGATTCAAGAATACACAACCTGACTAGAACTGTGACAAGAAAAGAGGTTGAACTGGTGATCAAAAACCTACCCACAGTGAAAAGGCCAGCTTCAGATGACGGCAATGCCGAATTCCACCAAACATCTAACGAAAAATTAATGTCAAATTTTCACAAACTCTTCCAAAAAACTAGAAGAGGAGAGAACACTTTACAGCTCTGTATGAGGCCATCATTATCCTGATACCGAAACCAGACATTCACCATAGACCAGTAATTTTCAACCTTTTTTTCATTTCATGTACACATAAACTAACTACCAAACTCCTGTGGCACACCAAAAATATATTATACTTTTTGTGATATGATGAAAAATATTAGGCACAATTTTGATTCAGTAAGACCAGTTATTATTCATTCACACCAACACAGTTGTGTTGGCTGATGTCATTTTTTTTTATTGACAAGCTAGGGGGAAAGAGCTCAGTGCCCCTGACTAGACAGACAGTCAGGTATTACACGTTTTAACAATTCTTGTGGCACGCCATTTGAAAATCCCTGCTATAGACCAATACCTTTCATGAATATGAACACGAAAATCCTCAACAAAACACTAGTCATCTAGTAGCATATACAAAGGGTTATACACCATGACAACAATGGAATGTTTCCCATCAACGTACAGTTGGCATAATATTTGAAAATTAATCAATACAATACACCAAAATGAGTGCATTAAAAAACATATTACCATCTCAATAAACTCATATGACAAAACCCCACATGCTTTCATGATAAAATCATTCCACAAACTAGGAATTGAAGGGAATCTTCTTAACCTAATAAAGAGCATCCATGAGAAATGCACAACTGAAATCATGTTTAATGGTTAAAGATAGAATGCTTCCCACCCTCCAAGATCAGTAATAAGAAAAGGATGCCCCTTCTAGCACTTTTATGTAAAATTATAACAGAGGGTCCAAGACAATTAGGTACTATAAGACATAAAAAACAAACAACAAAAAAAACCCAGATCTTGACTCTAGAAAATTCTAAGGAATTTACTGAAACAACAAACAAACAAATAAAACTAATAGAACAAATAAATGAGTTCTGCAAGTTTGCAGGATCAAAATACAAAAATCAATAATGTTACCATACACTTGAGATAAACAACCTAAGATAAAATAAAGAAAAATTGAATTTACAGTAGCATCAAAAATAGTAAAGTGCTAAGGTTTAAATTTAACAAAAGAAGTGCAGAGCTTTATTCTGAAAACCATGGAAGATGATTGAAAGAAATTAAAATGATCACATGCACGAAAAGAACATTCATGGATTGGAAGACACAATATTGTTAAGGTGGCAGCACTCTCCAGACTGATGCGTAGATGCAGTGCACTCCAGAAGCATCCCAGCTAACTTCCTAGTGGATGTTGACAAGCTGATTCTAATATTTACATGGGAATTCAAGCAATTCAGAAGATACGAAACAACCTCGAAAAAAAGATCCGAGTGGGAGGATTCACGTTTCTCCATTTCAAAACTTACAACAAAGTTGTATTAATCAAAGCAGGGTAGTGCTGGCATAAGGACAGACATACAGATCTAATGAATAGAATTGAGAGTCCAGAAATAAACCCATGTGCCTATAGTCAATAGATTTTTTAGCCAGGGTTCCAATAGGAAAATAATAGTTGTTTCAATGGATGGTATTGGGACACATTTTACAGGATAGCCACACGTAAAACAAACGACGTTGGGACCTTCCCCCACAATGTGCAAATAATACCAACTCAAAATGGATCAAAAGCCTAAATGTGAGGGCAAAAATGATAAAAACTCTTACAAAAACATAGAGATAAATCTTCATGATATGGTATTTGGCAAAGGATTCTTAGACATGATACTAAAAGCATGATCAACAAAAGAAAAAATAAATTGGACTTTATCAAAAGTTAAAATGTTTGTGCTTGAAGGACACTATCAGTGAAAAAAAGATAATTCACAGAATTGGAGAAAATAACTGCAAATCATCTATGTGATAAGGGACTCTCATCTACAACATACAAAAAACTCATGCAACTGAATAACAGAAAGACAAATAACCCCATTTAAAAATGGGCAAAAGATCTGAATACACAGTTCTCTAAAGAAAATATACTACAAATAACCAATCAGCTCAGGAAGAGATGCTTGACATCATTAGCCATCAGGGAGATGCAAATCGAAACCACACTGAGATTCTACTTTATATCCACTAGAATGGTTAAATTCAAGATGTCAGATAATACAAGTGTTTGCGATTGCGAACGTGGAAAAAGTAGAACCCTCGTGCACTGCTGATGGGACTGTAAAATGGTGAGGCCTCTTTGGAAAACACTCTGGCAGTTATTCAAATGGTTAAATATGAATCCTCTTTTGAAGATTTTATTTCTTTATTTTTAAAGAGAAGGGAAGGGAGGGAAAGAAACATCGATATGCAAGAGAAACATTGATTGGTTGCCCCACACACACCCCGTGCTGGAGATCTGGCCCACAGCCCAGGCATGTGAGCCTACCAGCAATCAAACTAGCAAACTTTTTCCTTGCAGACCAGAGCTCAATCCACTGAGCCATACCAGTCAGAGCAATATGAATCATTTTTTAACTTAATCCAATTCCTAGATATATTCTCAAGAGAAACAAAGACTTGTACATTAATGTTTATAGCAGCATTACCTATAATAGCTAAAATATTGAAAGAGCCCAAACTTCCATTAGTGGATATATCCATACAATGGGATATAATTTGGCCATGAAGATGAGTGAAAT
Organism: Tonatia bakeri; assembly: GCA_004024845.1. Classification (NCBI taxonomy): domain Eukaryota; kingdom Metazoa; phylum Chordata; class Mammalia; order Chiroptera; family Phyllostomidae; genus Tonatia; species Tonatia bakeri. Next base: position 40,570 of record PVIA01005857.1, read on the forward strand.
ACTAATACAAGCTACAATGCTGATGATCCCTGAAAATATTATGCTAAATGAAACAAGCCAGTCACAAAGGACTACATACTACCTGATTCCATTGAAAGGAAATGTCCAGAAGAGGACAAGTCTCTAGAGACAGAAAGTAGACCAGTGGTTGTTTAGGTCTGGGAGGCCAAGGAGCCTAGGGAGGTGGCAGTTCAATGATAGATGGTTTCTTTTTGAAGTGATGAAAACGGCCCAACAATGACTGTGGTGGTGTTTGCATATGTTTATGAATGTACAAAAAAAATCATTGATGTGTACACTTTAAAGTGGTGAGTTGGATGGTATGTGAACTGTAGCTCAATAAAGCTGAAAAAAAATCTACTTTTTTTACATATCGGTGTAGAACTGAACAATATTGAGAAAATTTGAAAGAACATATGGTCAAATATTTTCCCCTTTGAAGCTTTGTATTAATAATACTTCTGTTTATGATTCATTTACATGTAATTCATCAACATGGTTTCCCTCATTCGATGACTGAGGGGACTGATAAACCTTTTATTTGGTGAACCTTGGTTAGATGTTTTTCTCTTTTCCCTCTGAACCATGATGTTATGCTTGACAACATTAGTTTTAACTTAGTTCTGGAAAGGTTCATTTCCAGTTTCAAACTCAGATCTTAGAAATTGCAAAGGAGCTCTACATTTTGTAAAAAAATGCGGAACATGTTATTTCCTCTGATTTGAATGATGAAGCAGATTACATGTGACACTGACCAACAAGATAGCAAGTTCAAATGCCTGGAGATTTTAGCTGTACGTAAAGTGAAACACAGCACCTAAAACATGCCTTGCATGAGTTCTCTTCCCTGTGACTGAGGCGTGGGTGGGGGTGACAAGGGTTGCCACACGGGTACTTCCTGGAAGAGGCAAGAGGGACATGCATGGCAATTGCTAACTTAGTGTCACTGGGTTGGTGACCATCTGCCAGACCCCTTCCATGAGTCATGTCAGTGGAAGAGTAATAAAAGCAAAGTGTATTGTGGAGAAGGAACCGTGATATGGGTTCTCAGTGGGGAAGGGAAAAGACGTGATGTTATGAATCTGATGTTTCACTGTAGAAATGAAGTGAAGTAGAGACACTGACTGCAGAGCACTCTGGAGTCCCCGGCTGTCAGATCCTCAGACTGACCCCACTGAACTTGCTCCAAAGAACAACTCCTCTGGGTTTCTCCATGGGGCACGCACTCTGTGCCGCTCCAGTCATTTCCTGGAGTAGTGAGCAGGCTATTTTCCTCAAGACATAAAAAATGTGTGAATTGCCCTCAACCTGAAAAGTTTGCTCTGCTACCTGGGTGTTTCCTATTGTTGATGGTGTTCAAATGCATATAGGTAGCAGGAGTATCCTCAAAAGAACTAGCAGAGCTTGAAAAGACTGACATGCATATCCTTCTGTTTTCCTAATCCCTGTGTCTATGCCCAAGGCAACAATTCCAACACTCTTGGCAAAAACTTGCCAAGGTGTTTCATTCCTGAATCAATCAAGAAACTAGCCTGTTAGTCACTGTGTGATCAGTAACCAGGAAAATAGGAGGTTTTATTAAGTTAATCTTAAAACTTTGGTCAGTAAGGGTTATTTTTTGCTTGTTTTTTTTTGTTTGTTTTTGTTTTTAATAACTGATGACATAAAAGACTTGCAGGATAATGCTCGGTCTCAGATGTTAGAAAGGCGGCTCAGCCTGGCTCCTCCTCTGACCCAACAGAAACTTCCCATTATTAAGCCAGACACAGTTTTACAGCCCTTCCCACTGCTGGGCAGCAGCCATATCTACCTCTCCTCTTCCTGAGTCACTGCCAAGTAAATCGGATTCATCAAGGGAAGAGGAATGAGCTGAAGGGGAAAACATTCATCCCAGTGAACTAGGTTATTTAGAAGTGGAGGTCCAACTTGCCACCCTTCCTGCGCACTCACAGACTCACACACACTTTTGCATCCGCGAGTGTGGCTGGGAAAGGATTGAAAGTGTGCTCCAGGCTAAAAACGAATTCGGACTTGGGGGAGCAAGTCCGTGCTGGAGCCATGTATTAGGGAGCTGAGGGTTCTCAGCTTCAAACAAGTACTGAACAGTGAGGGAAGAAGTTCAGAGAAATAGCTTTCCTTCCTTTCCTCAAAAGTTAAGAGCGTTTTTTTTTTCAGGTCTTCTCCGGTGATAATCACAAAGATAAGGATGAATCATTATTGGGCAGAACGGTGTGACAGACAGGGGTCTAAATCCTTTACGTCGATAATCCTGTTTAACTTGCACACTCTCTTGAGACCTATACCGTTATTCCCCAATTGACAAACAGGGAAACAGTGAAGAGGGACTGAGTGCTTTGCCAAACATCACATTGCCGAGCAGCCACGAGGGAGATTTGAATCAAAGGAGCCAACTTCGGAGGCCAAAGGCCTCACCAGTGTGTGGCAGTGAAAGGGGGGTTCTGGGGCATGTGAACAAGACACATGACGATATATTAGTGCAACTCACCACCCATGTACCGAAAGCCTCCTATCACAATGAGTATATGCATGGACCCCAAAATGGATTTTTTCTACCCCGAATTAAAGTCCAATTGCTACAATTAAGTATGGAAGGAAAAGAAAAGTTACTTATTTTTAGAACTTATGCTTATGACTGGGAAGAGGGTCTTTTAGTCATATACACAACATTTAGCTTATGAAGCCTTGAAAGAAACAGACGGGATTCTGGAAGGGCAGATTGACAGATGTTGTAAGAAAGTGACTAATGGGCCTGCGAAGTACCATAAAGTTGGAAGAAAACAAGTCTCCCCGCTGCAGAGCTGTAGCAGAGTCGCTGCCTAAAATTAGATCAATCATATGGTTTGCACAATTCCTCTGGAGAATGAGAAGGGGACATGAAGAAACAGGAATATTTAAAATGTTAAAAAAAAAACCTGAAAACCTTTCTTGAGACTTGAGAACAAATGCAGATTTAACAATGTGGGCAACAAGCCCAAAGCACCCCGTAGCCCTTGGGGATAGAGACACTTAGCTGCGATCGTGGCTGGATAACAAAGCAGACTGCCTCCCTCTCCTCCTGCCTCCCTGGAAGCAACAGGCCAGGCTGCACTGGGCGAAAACCCTGCGCTTGGGCTTTGCTTTGCGGCCATGTGCTGACACTGAGAATCTGAAATGGGCTGACTCATGGGCCTTGTGATTTTTTCCTTCATTGTCCTGATTAATAAGGTTAGTTGATGTCAAGTTATGAGAAAAACCAGTTGAGAAAAGATGATTTTTTTGTTTCTTTTCAGAAAATACGACTGGCTTTTACTTACACATGTTGTGTTTATAGCAATATGCCAATATTTTATTTGTCTTTACTGAGAAGGAAAGTAATATTTTGACAATTTTTTTTTTTACTTTTTAGAAACAAGCAGGATGTTTAAAATTATTATCAGGTTGAATTAGCTATGTGTCTGGTCCCCAGCCCAACTAGTGTGGCCATTTTGAGTAGAAACAAAGTTGGTTAGGAGTGACGTTATTGGACTTTGAACCTGACCAACCTAAATGGAAATCCTGCCTGTATCAGTCAATGGCTGTGAACTCCTGGGTAATTTATTCAACCTCTCTGAACTTTATTACCTTATTTGTAAAATGGGGATTGTATATATCACAGTGTAAGTGACTTTAAGAATTAGAGATAATGTACAGATGACTGACATATATGCTAATTTACATTATAAACAACTTATTATCTGATGAACTGATTGGCTCTTAGGTTTATCTACTAATCAAGATGTTCCTTGATCTGACTGTGACTACTACCAGTTTTTGAAGTTTTTTATAAAGAACTGCTTCAGCTAAACAGTTTGGAATTACAGGAGACACAGGCATTTTGGTTGTTACTGTAATGTACAAAATACAAGATGTAATGTAGAGTAAATTAGAGCTCCAAATTTCAAGTCCCTAATGTTTAACAACAGCCATGGAACTTACAAAGTACTTACCTAGGTTTCATTGTATAGCTGATGCAGGGATTGCACAGGTGAACCAAACAGACAACAAGGTTCTGCTCCCACACAGTTTACATGTGTGAAACAGGGTGGGGTGAAGGGGCAGAGGTACCAGGTTGGAGATGAGAAACAAAGGCTATGGAGAAATATAAAGCAAGGTTTTATAAAGATTTTAATTATTCATTCTTAGAGAGGTTGGAAGGGGGGGAGAAAGACAGAGAGAGAAACATGGATGGGTTGCCTCTTGCATGCCCCCAGCCGAAGACCTGGCCCATGACCCAGTCTTGTGCCCTGACTGAAAATCGAACCTGTGACCTTTCTGTTAGTTAGACGATGCCCAACCCAATGAGCCACACCAGTCAGGATGCCAATTCAGATTTTAATTCATTTTTTGCTTAATTACTCCACCTAGCTTTTTTTAAATTTGGAAGTCTTGTCAATATGTCTCCTAGGAATCTCACTTATTATCAGTACTGTAAATTTAATGCATTTGAAGTTTTATGCAAAATCAGTAGAACTGAGGGAAAGGTTTCTCCCACAAGGTATTTGAGGATGAATTTTTCTGTCCTCTGCAGACAAAAAAAGGGCTCTGTGATGGGCTGAATTGTGTCCTCCTGAAATCCCTGGGCAAAAATCCCTAACTCCCCCTCCTTCAGAATGTGACTCTGGAGACAGGGTTTCCAAAGAGGTAAGATTAAAGAAGGTCATTAGGTGGGCCTTAATCCAATGTGAGGGATGTCCTTTTACGAAGAGGAGATTAGAAACATCCTAACTGTCCATCCATGGTTGAATGGGCAAAGAAAATATTATTCAGCCACACACACACACAAAAAGCAATCTTCCCATTTGCAACAACATGGATGGACCTCGAGGGCATGATGCTAAATAAAATAAGTCAGACAGGGAAAAACAAATGCCATATGATCTCACTTATATGTGGAATCTAAATTTAAGAAAACAAACCAAAACCAAAACAAACAAGTGCATAGAAACAGGGAAAGATCAGTGGCTGCCAGAGGTGTGGGCTGAGGGGCAGTTGTACAAACGGGTGAAAGAAGTGAAAAGGCACAAACTTCCAGTTATAAAATTAGCGCCATGGAGGTGTAATGTACAGCATGGGGACTAGAGTTAATAATACTGGACTCTCACTTGAAAGTTGCTGAGAATAGATCTGAAAAGTTCTCATGGCAAGAAAAAAAGCTTTGTAGCTATGTATGGGAACAGATGTTAACTGGTCTTAGTGTGGTGGCCATTTTGCAATGCATGCAAATACACTGAAGCATAATGTATTGAAGCATAACGTTGTATACCCAAAACTAATATAAAGTTATACATCAATTATACTTTAATTGGGAGAGAGAGAGAAAGAGATTAGGACACAGAGACAAGGAGAGAGTCCTCAAAAAAAAAAACAGCCCTGTCACACATGAATCTTGTGTTGTACTTCTAGCTTCCAGAGTTGTGACAACATAAATTTTTGTTGCTTAATTCAGCCTGCAATCCTTTGGTATGGCAGCACTGGCTAACTAGTACAAGTTCCAAAGTAATATGAAAGCCATTCAGTGCATTTGCCTGCTCAGTCATTTATTTTTTAGGTTACTTGATTCCCACTCAAAATAAGGGCAGAGATAATAAATATTATTTACCATTTACAAAAAAGCTTCAGCCTTCACCCTCTAGGACCAAGATGTGCTCTCTTGCTCTAGTCCCCTTAATTTTCCCCCCTTTGGGCAGAAAGGTAAGGTAACAGACTGGCTGTAGACCTCCACATTTCCTCTTTATGAAAGAGGAGAGATATTCTGAAAAAAATGACATTTTCATTGTGATTTTTGAGAACTTACTGGAATGCAATTTTAAATATCCTATCTTGGGCGGAGAGAGAAATCTGAACTGCAAAACTGTCTTAGTTGAGATTGAAAAAAATCTACGTTATTAAGTTTCAATTTTTCATTTCTCTCTCTTATACTGTTTTCAAAAGGCAGAAAAGGTAACAGGTTACTAAACAGTCTCTGTCAGCAGGAAATGATTTGGGATGGTATCGGCTAGTTCTTTCTCATTGATGTCTAAGCATTTAACAGGAAGCTGGAACGTTGGACCAGCAGAGCAGGAAATTCCTTACAAACCCCCACTTCCACATCTGCTGCCTCTTTTTAAATCCATTGACTGAAGTTCACCAGTGTCCCCAAGTTTCCCCGATTAACATGTCAGTTAGCAATTCCCTACGAGTCACCCTGTATTTTTGGTAGATGAGAGATCCCCGAGTTCTCTTTTGCCAGAAAGATTAATACTGTAAAATATTTGCAAAGAGGTCATGAGAACGGAACACTATTTGTATATAGTCTGTGCCACACATATTCATACAATGATCAAAATAGTACATTTCTAAGGGGCTTTATATGACTAAGGTTCTTCTTAACCATCCTCTCAAGTAATCCTCAAGACAACTGTTTCGGTAAGTAGGCAGTTAGTGGTCTGGTCTCTCTGATGGCAATGAGGTATGAGAGAGGGGGCAACAAGAGACCAATCAACAAATAGATGGACCTAGAACCTAGGTAGCCTGCTCCCCAGCTAGTGAGTTTCATTCCGTAAATCCTGTGGTTGGCTCACACATTTGACCTTTTCTGACCATTTGAGTGTATCAGCATCTTTTAAATCTGCTAGTTTGATTAGCATTATTGACCAATCCGGTGCAGAAAGTTACTCTGGCCGCCACGCACGTAGCCACCGTAGCCACTGCCTTCGGGTCTGTGCTATCTGGGACACAGGTGTGCTTTGTTATGCCAGTGGGATTCAGGGCAATTAATGTTTTCTTTCTCCTGTCGCCTATTTAGCACACAGCAAGGTTGGCCTCTTCCAGAATCCTCATGTGATCCTTGATTGCATTACAAAATATGATCAAAAGCCTCCACCTCAATGGGCATGATTGGCCTGCTTGCTAAACTCAATGGCAATTTATTTAAATATGATACTCTGCAGGAGAACTCCTTCAAAGAAAAGGCGCAACGGGCAGTTTATCATTTCCATGCGAGGCATTTGGAGTTATTGCCTCTTGAAAGCATTGGGGAAACAAGGATAATGCTGGTGGAAGAGTTAAAATGTGATATGATCATAAGCCCCGCTCTCTCTGAACAATGCTAGTGATGTCCTAGAGTTAATAGCTTGGTGGTCTCTTCTTAACACAAATCAGCCTCCCAAACAGAGGAAAGAAACGGGTGTGGGTGGTAAGGAAATTAGGAGCATGGATTCTAGACAATAATATATCTGAGATAATCGAGTGATGCAAGCACATTACTATTCAGTGTGTGGCAGGGTGCCGCTAATTCACTAAAAAGCTAAGTCAGGCAAATATAAATTAAAGCATGTGCAGGACTGGATTGTAAAAAATAGGAGCAATTAGCACTGCGGTATGTGCACATCTGCAATAGTCCCGTTTGATGCATCTTCTATTAATTAACTTTATGAGAAGAAAAAAATCAGGTCAACAGAAGGAAATGCACAGCTCTTGGCCACTACAAAGCATTTCCAAACACTGACTAAGTTTGCCATGTAAATGTGTCAAATGTCCTCCTTTAGGCCCAGAATAGAAAGGCAAAGTGCCTCTTATTTGTAAAGCTGTGACTTTTAAGCTTACGAAGTTTAATTTTTAGAAGTGCATTATGGCATCATTTGTTTGCATACTTGTTTTTCTCCCTGGTAACATGTTTCCTGTGTTTATGGGGGGAATTATGTTAAAAAGCAGATTGAATAATTTTATTTCTTTACACATGAATTGCAACCCCATCAAATCTATGATTTGAAATATATAATGTGAAAAATTATAATTATGCTCCTGAATCTGGAAATATTTCATTGTGTAGTCTTTATTCAATATTGCATTTTAAATATTTCTACATTCAATTATAGAGAAGATTATACATCAAAAGTAATATAAAAAGATTCAAACAGTGTGGAAAGTAGTTTTAGAATGCAACAATTAATCCTTTCTAAAGTATACAAATAGTTTAACTCCTAGTTTAATAGGTTGTGAAATATTCCTCACTAAATGTTTGTTATCTTTCCAGTAGTTTCTGAAATCTCTAGTATAGGCAGGCAAATTATCAGTTTTCAATAAATTGAATTATATGTTGAGAATGAGTATTTCTTAAATATACCATCCATTGTGTCCATTCTTATAGTCAGTTTCATTTTACAACAGATACAGCTCTGAAATAAAACAACTGTATCTGGGCAGGTATTGTTCATGTCAAAAAACAAAAACTGTATTTCTTAACTAAAATTGGAAGCAGTCTATGCTTTATAATTCATGTAAATTCATCAATATTTTTCTAATTCAAAACATGCTTATTTTAAATAACTGATACTTTTGTTTTTTTGTCACCTTTCTTGTGCATTTACAAAGAAAGCAAATAAAGGAAGCAACACATTAATTATTTGATTAATTATCATTCCTTAATCCTTTTGACTAGACTCCAGCTCAACAGAAATACTTTTAAAAGAGTACTGTTTCCATTATGTGAAAATGCACTTTGAATAATACCATCAAAAGTATATACATAATTTGAGAGATGTCAGTCTTCCTATATTTGCAGAAAAATTTAAAGTATTGTACACAATCTAGTGAGATATTTTACTATGAATTAAGCCTAATTCTGATAATAATTCCTTTAAAAACAAAACCACTCAACATAGATGTCCTTATTAAAATTCAAAATATGTTTTCTGCACTAAATAATAATTAAATATTAAAATGGAACAAGTAAGTATCAGTTTTTTAGGAATAAATTTAATATAGTGTAATAATAATCTGGATTAAATGTTCCCATCAATAGAAATTTGCTCTCTTGATTGATTAACAAATTTCAGTTTTATATAATTACATGTAAGATAATGTTTAAAAATCAACACTTAAAAATATATCCATCACAACCATTGAACTCTTGTCTTCGGTGTTATGTACATAAAGGAAACTGGATTTCCTGAAATGCACTCTGTGTTAATAGGCTGACTCTCTGGCCTCTTACGTGAGATCGGTAAAACAGATGGCTTTGAAAGTATGGCTTCTCCCATACAACATAAGCAAAGATTGTGCAAGTAAATAGTTCTTCTAAACACTCATTTGAGAATCTCATTTTTTATAAGGTTCATACATTAAACACACCTATACCACAGACCAAAATCTACACTGTCACTTTAGAAGTCTTTTGAACTTGTGACTTTTGTCTATGTATTAAGGTTAGACAAGAATTGGTGTTTGCGAAGAGCATTATTTTTATGTTAAGTGTAAATATTAGTGTCTCAGATAAGTTGTATTAACCATGTGTGCCTTCTATCACATTCTCCTGTCAATATTGTATTTTTTAAATGTTTTACATATATGTGAACTGGGCACTCACTACCTATCATTCTTCAAATATCTGTACATCCCTTGGACAGAAAGCCAGTGCAGAGCTTCTGCATTTACTCTCAATTTCCTGGCTTTTTGAAGACTTCGGCAGACCCACAATGTGTCTTTAACATTGGTGTGTGTGTGTGTGTGTGTGTGGTTTAATATTTCTAAAAGCAGTAAATTATTTCCAGCATATGTAAAAAAGACAAATTTCTCTGTGGTTAGTGACCACAGAACAAAACAAGAAACAGAAATACTTCAGAGCATGAATCCTAAGAAAAGTTTCAAGTTTTCAACCCTTACTTTGAAGTCATATATGGAAAAGGAAATTTCAATGAAGAATTATGAACTAATATTCTGAAGACATCTTGTAGCCAATGTACATTTTTTAACCGTCATTTTCATCATCAATAATAAGTGCATTAATTGTGAGGAAAACGCACAGACTCATTGTTTCTCATAGGAATCTAACATAGCTATGAGCTACTAAACAAGATAATATTGACTAGTAAAGATATTTTTAAAAGTTTAATTTATTGATTGATTTTAGAGTGAGAGAGGAAGTGGGGAGAGAGAAATCATTTTGTTGTTCCACTTACTTATGCATTCAGACCGGGGATTCAACCCACAGGTTGCAAAGCTATTTTATAAATGACTTAAGATAGACTCGGTCTTCAATTTAAGAGATTAATAACAAATATTTTGTTTTAGCAACAAAAATAGAAAAATAAATAATTAACAAATGACTTTTAAAACAATAAAATGTTACTGATTTATCAGTGCTTTTGTACTTGCTCCCAGATCTCAAGTTTTTGTTTGTAAGTACAATAATTTGAACTTGAGAAAGTTTCTGTAATTTTAAATAACACCTCACTTCCCAGTTTTTAAGTTACAATTTTAGAAAATGTAACATTTTAATTGATCTTATAGATTTAAAATCTGGCATATGGACAGAAAATTTCTTCACAAGTTAATTTACAATGGTAATTACAATGATGTTTTACTGCAGTGTCACCAGAGATATTAGATTCTACAATGACAGAATGATAGTGCTTGTGACATAACCTAGCATACTCCCCATATCAGAGAACCTGATGCCCAGGTAAATTCAGTTAATTGCCAAATAACACAGCTAGTAAACGGTGGAACTTAGACTAGACTGGTTCTTCTGTTTTCATTTATACCTTCAACTAACCCAACTACACCTCAGAAGAAAGAGAAGAGCAAAAACCATGTTTAGATGATCTAATAAAGCCAAAAAATCAAAACTATTAAGCATCGTTCATTGTTTCATGCTCCTGAGGCTTTACCTTCTTTCTCACATGTGGCCTCGTTGGCAGACTGAGCCCAGAGCAATGGACGTTCATGGAAGAGAGACGCCAACGATGACAAAATGCAGCACAGATTCTAGACTCTCGATCTCCAGCAAAGTAACAGAATCAAGTGTTTTGCTTTTTTCAACATTATCCCTGCTTGTTTATGCATATTTCTTCTGGAGCAAATCAAAACTAAGCTGAGAACCCAGATGGTATGTACAGATAAAGAAAATGGGCATATCACTTCGAGATTTCCACCCCTGATATATAAAGCCAAGGTTATATATGGAACAGGTTTTTCGAAACTTTCTAAATGACATATCTTGTATCTGTGAATTTCCAAGCTTAGAAAAATGGAAGACACAGACCCAAGTTTTTTTTTTCCTTTTTATATATAACTACCAGTAAGATAGACCAATGACCATTTCAGGATATATGAGGTTAGACTTTTTTCAGAATTTTTACCTGGCTTTTTGTAATAATCTTTTACTATGAATAACATATTCTAATTTAGAAACTCAAATTGAACATTTAAAAAAGGAAAGAAAAACAAAAAACCTTTTAGTTAATAAATTTTTGGTTTCAAATGTTTGATTATTGCCACATGAAAACTATAGTTTCATTTATTATACCTTCTCTGTTAAAAATCTATTCATATTCCTCCCATAAGCTCTCCTGACTAGAATAAAATACAGCATTTACTTTACATGCAAAAGAGTTGGAATTCCCTGCTCCAAACTTGACAATGAGTTTTAAAATTAAAGGTAAATGATGATATGGTGTCTGAAAAGGATATTAAAACATAAATGCTAAGTGGAATATTACAGTCAGACTTGTCCAACACTGAGTTAAAAGTAAAACATATAGTGACACCAAGGGGAATAATCCAGACTTCCTATTAGGGCCCTTCAGGCTAGTGACTACGCGATGATGTTAAAGCAGATGCCTTTGTTTGGAGACAATGAGGCAAAACAAAATCCCAGGAAAGAAAAAGATAGCCATAGATCAAAGTGAAAAATGCTTTTAAGTTTTAAAGTTTGCAAATAGCTCAGTTAAAGTGTTAATGTTATATATAATCTTAGTGGAATATGTATGAATATATAAGATATATGTGTACACACACATACAACATTATACTGAGACCAACACAATGCTCTCACAGGTATAAGAAATGGGACCTAAAGATCGCACTTCCACTCTCTATGAGCAAGCCTATTGCTTTTCCATTTTAGACTCACTAATTCAATTCAGAAGTTGTGTGATTTTCTGGAGAAGTAAGGCCTGCACATTTCTTTATATTCCACATTTCCAAAGTCACTACTCTAGTCTCCTCCCTTGCACTGGAATCTTTTTCTTCCATGCACAAGGATGCCATTTCTCAGAGACTTCCATTCTGAAAGGAGAAAAAGCATAAAGGTGGGATGTCAGAGAAACCCAGCCACGCTAATGGCCCAGTGGATGTGACTACTGTTTCCAACCGTAACAAAGAGACCACTGTGAGCCCTCAGGTGAGTCACTTAACCCGCTGTGTCACAACTGCTCCACCTGCAAATCAGATAATCGCCTTTGCCACCCATCTTCCTCTCGGGGTTGTTTTGAGAATGCCATAACTGGTCATTTCTTTGATCTGTTCAAGAAACACTCAATGCCCTTGGACCTATGAATGTGCATACCCAAGTGCAAGCTCAGTTATAAAACTACACCCAACAGGAATGTTTCTTTACTGAAAGAGACAAAGGGCAGCCAGTTGAAGAATGCCAGACCCGAACGACATCTTGAAGGACTTTGAGATTCTCAGATGAAAGGCTTTATATAAAAATAAAGTATTATTACCTAGGCAGAGAAAAATGTACACATTTTCTGTCAGCATTCAAAAGCCAAATATAGGAGTGCCCTCTGGTCCCCTTTGATATTTCGTTTGCATTTAGTTTGATGGCAATATAGATAAATCCTCTATTTGATGCCATTGGACCCAGGTTACATTTCAGTGTGTGGAAAATGACAAAATGAAAGAGAGAAGCCTTTGAAAGAAAGTGAAAATAAATGTAATAGCCAAAAGCCAAATAATAGTCATAGTATATTTAAAGTCTATTAAAGAGCAGCAGTCGTGGTATCAAATGCACACGCTCTCATCCCCTGTGGTCAGCCCACTATGTGGACCACCTGCCTTAAATTACACCAGTTCGCTGCATCCCCGGAGTGAGGGAGGGAGGCTGGAGAAGAACAGGGGGTGGAGAAGCAGCTTTCCCCATTCATACTAATCACAACAAGTTTAGAGTGTCTTTAGATCGCTTCTTTTCAATTCACAATCAATTATATTTGAATCTCCAAACCACTGCTCTTGAGTTTGGAACAATGTGTGCCTCCACGCAATGAGGGAGTGACTTGGAGTTTCAGTTTTTCAGTAGATTCTGACTGACATGAGCTCTTTAGTTATCAGCGATCATGCTGTTTTAGGAGGTGACAGGGCACTGATAATGAACTAGCCATATTCCTTATAAAATGTGAGAGTTTTGCTTTTGGGGAGGCCATGGCAGCTACAGATGGTTGTGAGGGGTGTTCATTGGTCAGTGGCACTTTGGTCATGGGGCCCGAAGTCAGCCCTGCTCTGACAGGTAAGACATCCACCCTGGAAGAAAGGGTTTCTGTACTTATTCACACGAAGAAATATAGGCGATGGCAGATGTGAGCTCTATACTGAAAAGTACTCTAAAATACTTAAGATAAATGCCTTAATTTTATACTAATGTCTTAATATTATATACTATATGTTAGTATATAATAATAAATGTCCTTTTTTGTACTTACTTGGTTTTTCAGTCTAAACATCAGCCTGAACAGTATATGAATTTGCCCACCATAATAGTATGGGACTGTCATATAGTTATTTTTTAATTCCATATGTAAAAAGATATGGTTCTGCCTCTCTGCTTCCGTGTGCTATAGCATAGTGGTGCTGTTAGTTCAAACCCCCCAAAATGCCATGTGACAGGTGCTAAGCAGGGTGTTGGAATTTCAGCGATGAGCTGGATAGGCACCTGTCTATAAAAGGCTTAAAGTTTAATAAGCAACTATTAATCTAGAAGATATTGCTACAGAATGATGAATGTGCACTGAGAAAAATAAAAAAGAAAAGTAGCAGGGGCCGCTTCTCTCTGTTCTAAACTTTCCATTCTTAGAACACTAAATGCAGAGGAGCTCCTTTTGCGTATTCTCCCAAGGGGGTCCGGGGAGGCTAAGTTTCTGCACCACCCCAGAATATCAAAGAAAGCTGGGAGGAAGTTACCACTGGAGGAGCCTCCAGTGCACACACAGCAAATATCCACAGGTGAGACCAGCCTTCTGTGATTAGAGGCTCTTGTTTGTTATGATGAGCATGACAGAGTCACTTCGGCATGACCCTGAGACCTGAGAGAGACCCTCAAGCAATGTTTGTTGACTGAATAATCATGCTTTTGTTTAACTGAAGGCAGTGTCCTAGTGGCCACCCACACAGCCTCTCACTTGGGGAAAAGTGCTTGGGAAAGAGTGAACATTTCAAAATTGCTTCTGCAGATCTGAGGGATATTTAACTCTATCTGTGCAATCAGACAAGGGAGTGGATCTTTTACAGGAGAAAAATAAGTGTCTCATGGCTGTGCATTTGAACACGCTCCACACATTTCCGTGGTTATTTTTCTGAATCATGCTACATAACATCTGATTTTAGGTTGTCCCCTGCGTCAGTAACTCTTGAAAACAAAACCTGCTGGAAAGCACATCAGACATAAGGCTGGCATCACAGATCACAGAGTGAAAAGGCCTCTGGGACCATTTTCACTGAGTAGGAAAACCGGCTTATGAGCGTCCTCCTTTGGTTCTGCCTCATCCCATCATCAGCCCATGGAGCACACCACACTCCTGGTCTTTCTGCCCGACAAGCAGTTTCTGCACATGCTAGTTAAATTATCTTTCTTTTTCCTTCAGTCTTGAACTCATAAGAGTATTCTTAGTGGCAATTATCCTTATAAAAGACACAAACAATGGTCTTAGGGCATTTTTCCACAAGCAAGGCTTTATTTCCATAATTGCAAAATGCATAAAGTCAAAAGTACCCTGAAAGGTACACCTATTCACAGTATTATTAATTTTAGTGTATATAAAAATTATATATACTAAAAGGCAAAACAATGACATAAACCCTGGCCTTCCTGATTTACCAGGTGTTAGGTCTATATGCAAAGCAGTGTCCAGTCTCACTTACAAATAGACAGTCATGGTCTTGTTATTGGCTATGTCCACACAAAACTTTCTAGTAAAAGAGAAAGATAGTGAGCCTTGGGGGACAGTTGCTCAGCTGGAAGATACTGTGTAGTTCTGGTGCTCAGGCCAATTCTGGATTTTACTATGCTGTTTAAAATCTTAAAACATGCTCCCAAGTAGTGAGAAGAACACTGGCCTAGGCCCAGTTAGTTTTGGGCAAATATCTGAATCACTTTGGACTTCAAAGTTCTTTGCTCTAAATTAAACGGTTGAATTACATGAATCTACACCTTGAGAGAAATAGAGACTTTTATTCCAATGGTAGAGGGCCTATGATAACCAGTCAAGGAAGGTAATGAAATCACCATCAGGCTAATGGTGACAGTGGGAACCACTTCTCCAGGGGAACAGATAACCAGGTACCCAAAGCAACTCTGGAAGTAACTGTGAAGTGAACTGCAGGGAAAACTGGGCGTAATGACAATGGTGTCAACTTAACTATCAGGATTTATCCAAGGACTGATTCAAAAGCAGCAGCTGATCAGCAGACTAGCCTGCAATTCAACAGTTAAAGTCTGATGTCATTTTTAAGAAAGCAAAAGTCCTATGGAAGCTATAAGTGGAAAAAGTAGCTACTTCTATTCTGAAGATCATTTCAAGTCACACATTTGTCTTGTTCATCATAGCCAACTACAGAATGGTTGTCACCAGTGTCACCTTCCAGTAAAAAGGACCATCTCTCAGCCTGGTGGAGTTACAAGTTGGAAAGAATATTGGGACGAACCGTTTCAGAAGGCAATTAGTGCTACTAGCTATTAAAAATCAATGCATGCCTTCTGGCCACACCAATGTATACCTTCCTCCCATCCCCCATGAAACAATATTTGCTACCATAGACAGCACAGTTTTCTACAGAAAATAAAAGCCAAATCCATAAGAGTTCAGCACTAATTTCTCCTTGCACAGTATACGGATGAGCCCTTTGATCACCGACCTGTCTTTCATGCCACTTTCAGAAACCCTGTCAGGGAGAATCAAAAGTTCTGTGGCTTGTGGAACTTTTGGGAGGTATAAGGTCTTGACCAGCAAATATGAAAGTATATTGTTCAGCTTCCTCTCAATATCAATACTTAGTATCACATTTTGGGTCTTTTAAGTGCTCCCATATGTTTCAGAAATAATTAAATTTTTATTGACATTTTGGCCTGCCTCCTAAAGATGAATATCCTTCAGCTGTTAAAAATTTGATAGGTTTGAAGTTGGGAAAGTTTTTTTTATTTAATATTTTTATGCTCCTGAATGTATACACACTGAAAAGACAAGAGGTGACCTGAGCCTTTTGATGTAGGGATCCAACATCTAGGAAGAAGGCAAGTGACTTTCAAACACTCTCAGGCTGTCCTTGGAGAGAGAGGCGGGAGTCAGCAGTATGCTTTTGGTCATATGATCAAGCTGATCAAAATCAGGTTCTACGTAAACCAATAAACTGATCTGGTTCCTTGTTTTGTTTATGAAGAATGAAGAAAGCTTGAACATTGGGAAAGGAGATTTTCTATAGGCTTTTGAGCTAATCCATTCTCTTTCACCCAGGAAATCAGGATTATTTTTCAATCAGGAAAGCAAACAGCTGACCTTCAAGCTACTAACATGGAAGGGGCTTGGGAGGTGGAAGGGTGGAGGCTCATCAAAAAAGACTGAAACATTCAGATAGTGTTCCCCAGATATTACAGATTCCCAGCGTTGTGGCATTTTAAGAAAATAACCAGGATGTCAGGGCTAAACCTTCTTTTGTAGGTACAGGTTCACTAGCAGTGCTCTGACCTCCACCCTCCTCACTGCTCGTCTTAAATGCGAACGTGGTTAAGTCCTTCCTTAATTTGCTTTCACCTTGGGGAAAAAAAAAGAAAGGAAAGGAAACCAGGTTTCTTCTCCCAATACCCAATCTGTAACATTTCGAAGGAGGGGAAAGGGCTGGAAAACCTCTGGTTTCCTTCGGGAAAAGCATTGGCTAGAGGCTACTGAGTGTCGGGCCCATCTTGAGCTTCAGAGCTTCAGGTTGACAATTGTATGCAACGTGTTCTCAGTTCTGCTGGCCTTGGGGCAGGGGGGATTCCCTGGAAATCGTGTTAGCATCCACCCTGTCTGACCTGCACCCCTGCCGCGGCGCACATTTCAGCTTTTCCGTTTCCTGGTGGAGCTCGAAGTAATCGAGTCGAAGGGTTATTTTTCCTGGCCTCGCCTTGCCATTCTGAGGCCTGCAGGAAGCTTTCCGAAAGACCTCGCCTCCCGCTGCAACCTCTCCGCGGCCCTGCCCCGACGGCCCGACGCCCCGACAGCTTCTGAGTGTTCCTTGGGTCTCCGCCCTGCATGGCAATATAGGCGGCAGAGGCCAGCGGCTGAGGCTGAGGCGGCAGGGTGAAACCACCAGGGTTCCCCACGGAGGGTTTATTCCCGCCCCGTGTCACGTTTGGGGGTCAAATCTCATTAACACCAAACCACCAACCGGGCAGGAGCAGGTGGTTAACTGCACAAAACAGAGTTAGCTGCAAAAGACTAACTTCACGGAAGGGTGACTTGATTTCTCTCCCTAGTTTGGTTATCCTACGTGGGGCAGGGAGTCCCTCCCTCCTCCCGAGCTGGAAGGCAGGGAAAGGTTATCAGCAGGCTGGTGCACAGGGTCAGTTTAGGGGGACAGGCAGGCGGGCACGCTAGGGCTCCCATCTGCGCGTCTCTTGGGAAGCAGGTTTCCTTCACCCTTCCTGGAAGGTATGTATGAGCTTTGGCATCTGGAAGTGTCAGAAAGGAGGCTTTTGCCATAAATCATCCTGAAAAGCATTCAAATCAGACAAGCGTCTAGAGACCTCTTAGACACTCCACCGCCAAAATCCTAGATCAAAGTACAATTTCTGGAACCATAAACACCTATTATAACTAAAATCCTACTTATCTGGAGGATGCTAAAGCCGAAGGAAAAGGAAGGGGCAAGGGGCATTTGTCGCTGTAAATCCCCCGCACAAATTCACAAACCCTATCTTTTCTTAACCTTGTCTACTGCTCTCTTGGAGCTGGCCAACCACAGCGCTGCTAAAGTCTCCCAATACGCGTTTCTGAGGTCCTGGGAACAGCTGGCCAGAGCGCTCAGCACGCGGGACTGGACATTTGCTTTCGCTTATTTTTTTTTTTTTTTTTCTCCACCAGGAGAAGCAGGTGCGAGAGAGTCCGGAGCTTGGGAGGTGGGAGGCGGAGAAAGAGAATCCATTAGGTCCTAGTTTAGGGGACAGTGACCGCTCCTTACATTTTATACTCGTGAGGCAGACCTCAGTGCAAATAACTGTTCCACCGAAACTCACACAACTCGGATCAGAAAACACCCTCCTAGTCCATTTCTACTCTAGCTAAACTTCTCCAGCAGCGCTCCCCTTCCCAAATTTCCGAGAGGGACGAGGACACTTCAGAGGGGACCTGGAGTGGGGAGAGGTGTCCGATTCTGGGATCGCAACTTTCTGGGGTCGGAAATCGAAAGACTCCAACCTCTTTCTCTCGATTTACTTGGTCAATCCTGAGTCAACCGAGTGTATCAAAATCTCAAGCCTGGAGCTGGGATGGCCCTGCCCGGCGTCTGCGGCGGAAGCTAGGGGGCGGTGGGGAGAGAGGGCGCGGGCGGGGAGGACGAGAAGGCGAGACCTCCCCCACCGATACACCCCTGCTGGGAGACCCGCTGGCCTACCCCGCACAGCTAGAGGGGGCCTTAGGAACCGCGCCGGAGGCCAGAGGACTCCAAAACTGAGATTATGAGACGCGTGCCTCTTACTCCTCAAGATCCATTTCTTACGGGTGATTTATGCACGAACCTCTTTGATCAGGGACAGTTTTATCTAACCCTACAGATGACGGATGCGGCTACTAAAATGCCTCGTCCCTGCTGCGGAAAATTTTGCTT
Organism: Tonatia bakeri; assembly: GCA_004024845.1. Lineage (NCBI taxonomy): Eukaryota > Metazoa > Chordata > Mammalia > Chiroptera > Phyllostomidae > Tonatia > Tonatia bakeri. Next base: position 59,446 of record PVIA01005857.1, read on the forward strand.
CCCCATTCCCAAATGCTGTGGCTTTTTCTCTGGTGATCCCCACTCCCTGCCTCTTCGCACCCTCCACTATCCCCCGCCCCGTTTGCTATATTAGTTGCAGTCCCTCCGTGTGTTTTAAGTCAACAACAAAAAGGCCCCGGGCAGGGTCGTTTGGGAGCCAAGGCAGGCAGATTTGGGGCATGCTATCACCTTGGTGCCACACGTGTTCGGGGTCCTAAAAAGAGCTCCAGCCAAGGACCCGGAGAGCTTGCTCCCAGAGCGAGGGCCCACCTTCGTAAGGCAGAGAGCGAAGCCCTCGCAGTCAAGGCCCCGGGGGCCTGGGTTTGCTCAGAGGAGGGTTGTGGAGCCGGGATGCAGAGGGTAGCGTCAGTCCACGAGTATCTGCAGAGCGGGACTCATCAGAGCAACCACTCTGGCTTAATTGGGGAGGAAAGGAGGCGGCAGGAAAGGGGGACGGGGGATCACGTTACGGAACCTCCTAGTCCCTAATAGGTAAAGGAAAAGCGGAATCTTAGAAGCGGTTAATAGTCGATTGTGTGTGTGTGTGTGTGTGTGTGTTAGTAGTATTTCATTAAAACCATACCCTGGAACAAAGAATTGTTTTCCTTCCTTCCTTGCTTCCTTCCTTGCTTCCTCTTTTTTTTTTTTTTTGCGTTATTACTCTGACAGGAGTTCTAAAAACAGGGTTTTCCAAATCAAAGGATCCCTGGAGTAGTCTGCCCCCTCCCAGCCTCCCTTCCCTTCCCCAAACTGCTTTGGTATCATTATCCCTGTACGGAGTTTTATACTCTTGATTCAGCCGGAGGACATTTAATAGCTGACTGGATTAAATATTGCAGACTCCAGCCTGGGCTATTTGAAAATCCGGGTCGTGGACTGTGCCAGCCTTCAGAGAAGGAAAGCTGATCTATGAGATGTGTTTTAAGTTTCACTCAGTCGGGGCCTGGAAAGAAGGAAGAGAGAGTATTCTTTGCTCCAGATCTCTTTTATGTATGATGAAGTTAGAAGTTTTAAAAGGTGTGTGCTGGTCAGGGGTAGCAAGAGAAGTCAAGAGTGGAATGAGACGAGAAGCAACCTTAGCAAGAGGCTAAAACAAATGTCATCTGTCATGATGTGCAAAGGGGGCTCATAAGTACATTTTAGAGAATGTTGCCCTGGAAGATACTTCTTCCCCAGGCATGGGACTGTGTCATGTGGAGGTGCATCAAAGATCCTTCTGAAGGGTTCATTGTCATTGCTAAACACGCAGTTCTGAAATGGTCTCTGTTAGCTACATGTTGGCTTTCAACAATAGTAACAACTATTTGATTGGTGTTAAGTTTCAGGAACAAAGGAGGAAAAGAAATGTAAACTTTCCTCCAGGGCTGTTTAGAAATGGAGGTCTGCAAGCCCCAAAGGAAAGCTTCACAGAGCAGAGTCAGGGTGTCGGGATCCAACCTAATGTTCATCTAGTCCAGGCAAACCCAAAAAGGCAAGATCTGAGGTCTTCCTCTAGGATGCTTTAGGGTCTATAACCAAGATATGGAAGGCACCCAAAGTAATTAAACAGATTAAGTTCCTCCAGGGATAGCTAAATGAGTATTTAAAGTAAGTGGTATAGGGAGAAAAGATGTTCCCATTTATGTGGTCTTGTGCATTTTTAAAACGGTCACCCCTTAAAGCTAATGTGATCACTTTGAAGGGGTTTCAATTCTGACCACACCTTTGGAAACCCAAAAAGGAGTAAGATCAACTCTGACAGTAAATTAGGTTTAATATTGTGGAAGGAAGTACCCCAACTTCTAAACATTGTGTAAAGTAGAGAGCTGTGTGGGTGGCTATCTAAAAACTATAAGCCAGGTGCAATGTCAATGTAGCAGAGTCTTAGTAAGAGTTTTGCATTTAAATTTAAATAAAAGCCACAGCAGTTCACTTAATGTACAGTGTTAGAGTACACTGTACATCAGTGTTAATTTAAAATCTTAATAGGCACAGAGACCCAGGCTTGTGCCACGTGGTAATATTCACAATAACTTCTATGGCCACGTCTCTTAAGTGCCGAGAAAGGAACTGGACTGTCTTCCACAACTGGGCAACTGCTAATTCATTTTAATTTTGTTTGTAAACTGAGTTTCCTTATTGCATGGAGAAAAAGAATACTCCTATCTGTATAAGCCATTTAAAAAAATCCTTTTCAATCAAACTGGTGATTTCACTTGGTAAAAACCCTGCTCCAGGGGCAGCTGGGATCCCCAGCACGCTGTGTCCCCGCCCCAGGAGGGAGGGGTCACCGCTCATCTTTCAGCTCATCCAAGCATCTTGGACGTTTAGGGGCTGTCAGGTCTGGCATTCCTTCGCTCTTCTTATCACTCTCTACCCTTTCAAAAGGCAATTGATTAGTTTCAGCTTTTCCAAACCGAGATTCGATACGTTTCTCAGGATCAAACGTCTTTGAAAAGCCAAGAGGGAAACGTGGGGGATGGGGAACGTGAGGCAAGAAAAGCAGTGGGGAGAAATTTGCCCTCCATCCCAACCCTCCGACCTCCAGGCACCTAGGGCATGGGGGTGCTGGGCAGGGGGTGAGATTGTGACTTTTCCTGGAAGAGACTCTTAATGAGAGATGTGTCCCTTTTCGGAAGCAAATATTTAAAGGAGAAAATAGATACTAGAAAAGGAGGTTGATGATTTATGCCTGAATTTCCCTCTGAGCTTTTGCCTCCCTTGTATTTACAGGCGTGGCCCCCTTTGCAAGTTGTACATCTGTTCTCTTCACGTGACGTTTCGTAAAAGCCCAAACATCTGGGCAAGATAAACTTGCTTCAGGTACCTGCTTAACTTTTCACTTGTCACGCTTGCGTCACCCCCCTCCTGCCTGCCTCAGTGGCTGGGTCTACGGTGCACTTTGTCCCAGCCCCCCAGCCCGAGGTGACTCTGCAGCGCTTCGCCCTCCCGCACGCCCCACCCACCAGCGCCCACCGCTCCCAGGGCCTATTTCTTTGGCAGACCCCCGTCCTCAGGTCTCCCGCCTCTGGCTCCACACTGTAGGTCAATGAGAGCACCATCTTGAATCCTTGGAGAAAAGTCCTATTTCGTTCGATTCCGGCTTCAGAACAAAAACAAAACAACTGCCTGATAAGCTACACTTCAGCTCGCGTTTAGATTCGTTTAGTCTCGCGCACGACTCTATATTCCGAGGTTAAATGAGAAAAAGGAGCAGCTGAGGTTGATGGGTGCGTTTTACCTGAGCATTGGCAATAACTGCTAGATGTTTAAACCGCATGTTTTACAGAAATTTAATTTCACTCGCTCCAATCTCTCCTCCCTCAAGAAGGCCGCCTTCCGGGATGAGTGTTCTTAGACCGTGTTTTTTTCCCCTTTCTTTCTTTTTCTAATCTGGAATTTTCTTTCTTTGGCTTCAGTTTACATCGCAGGCAGGACAGAGACACGTCCCCACACTTGAGAAGGGGGGGAAATAGAAGGAAAAGAAAATAGTCCACGTACACAAGCAAGCCGGCCGCTTGAGGCCCTTGCTCCAGCAAACCCCAACCGATCTCATTGCAGGGCGCCCGCGAAATCCCGGCTGTAATTGAGTGTTTTCTTTGAGGTTTTCTGACCATGTGCTTCTTACCATGGTTACCATGACTCTGATAGAAGCTGGATAGACCTTAGGATCTCGCCGCATCGTGTCCCCGAGGCTTATCTCCTTGGCTCTTACCAAAAAGAATAGAAAGGGGGAAACTTTTGTGCCAGTGATTTTAACCTGCCCCACCTTCCGATGACCTGCCACATGCTCCTTCTTACTTTATAGACATCTGGGAATTCCGTACATGCCTTACACTCCAATTACACACCTTCTTCAAAGGGCGCGTGCTTTGATTTGCTGAGAACGTTAAGTGGGCTCACGTCCTGGGGTCTTGGGACAAAAGCGAATGGAAAATGTATCCAATGGTCTGTTTACTGGGACTGTCTTTTGCTGTTCGGTAAATAAGGCTAATTAATAAATCTTTTTGTATTGGGAGGGCCGAGGTTTCGAGGTTTTTGGGGGACATAGTGGAGTTGCCGGCCTTGAGAAATTACGAGGAAACAGATTTCTCCTTCCACTTGGCCGGCGCACTTTCCTTCCACTTTCGCTGGTGTTGGGGGTGGGGCACGCTTTACGACACACAAGCAGAAAATTCTGGAAAAGTGGCCCCCGGGGATCCCCCTCCTGACCCCCGTTTGTCGCTAATGCGGGCCTGTCTCTGGAAATTGGGGGTTGGGCCTTTGCCTGAGGCTGCTGCTGGTGCTCCCTCGCTACCGCTGACACTTGGAGCCGCCGCCTCAGCGCCGCGCCAGACGCGGGCCCGGGGCGGTGAACGCAGTCCGAGGAGGGCGCGGACACTGTCGCCGTCCCCGCGGTGTGGCCCGGCCGCCACCCACGCAGGGGAGGCTGGGCCCGCGTCCCCTCCCGCGTCCCCTCCCGCGCCTGCCGCAGGTGAGACTCCCGCTCCCTATCAAGCTGTTTAGGTTTCCGTGGCGTTTGTTCCCCGCAGGTTTGTTTGTTTTTCTTCAAATTACAGATGCAGGGAAAACCGCCTGACATCATGAGAGCTGGACAAACGCTCACTTTGAAGGATTCCTGGGCAGGACTTCAAGTGAAATCATATGCCTGAGAAGAACTTGATACCGGTCTAGAGAAAATAACCAGTTCTGAGTTTGCCAAACCGTGGAATGTGCAAAATGCTCGACTTTTTTGCAAGAGGCCAAGTGTCCCTTAAAAAGCTCCATTATGAATATGAGACTGAAGACCAAGAGAGCAAGAAGTTTGTGCTGTTGTGGGGTGTGTGGGAAAAAAATGTACACACGTTGTGTGAGTTCCTGCTATTTAAATGTTATTTTATATGTTTCACTTGGGGAAGGGTACCTGCAACTATGCATGAATTATCAACTGTGACTGTGCTTAGCAAGAGTGTGCACGAAGAGGGGGAAATGTGTGTATATGGGAACAAAAACTTGCTGTTTTCTTATGACTGAAGGTCATCAATCAATCCAGCGACATTAAGAGCAAGACCAAAAAGCTATGTGCAAAGTAAAGGAAACATTCCTACTCGGTTGTGCAGAATTCATCCAAGACAATTTAATAACATACTCGTTCTCCAGCAAATACATTCTGGTTAAACAGTTAAGAGTCCTGGGTCCGCCACCACATTAAATTCTCACTTCTGAAACAGAAGTAAATCATTCTAAGTGTCCTTTAAATGAGAATAGGTAGCAAAAATAAAGTGAAATAAAATGCAACAGGAAATAACGGTGGAGAGAAAAAACACACAGGTGGCTTTATTTCTATTCTAAAGAAGAATCAGCATTGTCACGTGTATTGGGGTTGAGGGGCTTGGATATATAGAGTCTGCAAGCTGAAAATTATGTTCCAATAGTTGATATTTTCCACGTCAAATTCTTCTCATTCAAAGTAAAACTAGTCACCACCCTGCTTTCATTCATTTATTTGTCTGAAGATCTAGATGAAAATATTACCTTCAGTTTAGTATTTAGTATTATTCAATATAAATGCAGCATTTGCTCTTCTCTAAAGTGTTTCCTTTTATGAGAGAAATGGAGAGAACACCAGGAAAGAAAAAAAAAAGGCAAATGGAAGACTACCTAATTTTGAAACTTCTAGTTTTTATATCATCAGAGTTTGGAAATTACCTTCTCAGCAATGATGCTCAGCTCCATCCTGAGGTACGTCAAGAAATCTGAAATATCAAATAGTCAGACCAAGCTGGTAAACAAGGAGATCCCTCCATGAACAACTTGGAGAATGGAGGTGGTTGGATGGTGCACACACGAAAGAGAATTACCAGCCTGATGTTCTCCCTCATCCTTCTCAGGCACTCTCCTTCACTTCTGCCCTCCACGCGCACACACACACACACAGTCCACTAGTCCACCCACACAGAACTGTTTTCCCACCTCAGTCTTTCCCGAAAGACTAGCAAAATCCAAATATTAATTCCCCAAGCCTTCCCTAGTCTTTTAATATAAGTAAATGCTAAGGCTTCCTATTGCAAGACATGGTCTGAAATATTCACACTAATAAATGTACCATACTGTTAAGTCAGCATTCTGTGAGGACGTGTGGAGAGGGAAATAAAAACATTAGGACAATATAGTGCCCTCGACCTGAGCTGAGCAAACACAATCTGTTTGCATTCTTACACTTTTTTTTCCCCGTCATAGTCATTGTTTGGATTAGGCAGCAAAATTATTTTCCAGTTGTAAGTTTTCCTATTTGCACTTGAATGCACCAAACTGTAAATAAAAGTTATGAACGAAGCAATACAAACTATTTCTAATATTAATGATAAAGGCCAGAATTTTCCTGGCCCAAACATAACCAGAATAAAATAAAAATCAAACACTGTTTGTTCTTATTGCTCTACTTAACACCATCATTTTGTATACATAATGTAGCAGAAAAATTTTAATTGGGGTAAAATATATTTGCTAATGAACTGACTAGAAAATGAATAGCTATAGCATTTAAAATTGTAATTCTTCCCAGAGTTAACAAGGGTACTGCAAGTTCACGTTCTTTGTATTGCATTTCACTCCACATGTTCATTATGTATAAAAGGAGCATGCCTTCATACTGGGTAACATCAAAGTGGGAAAATATTCATAACTTTGGCTGTTCTTTGCAGCAAACATGACACTAAATGTCATTTTCATCCAAGAAAGAGTTAAGCAAATTACAAATGGAATTCTCTCTTGCTGGGCTAAACTTCATTATTTTCTTTGCATTTGTATTCATTTATATGTGTATAAAGGGTAATAATTTTAGTAACACTTTGCGCATCTTCTCACTGAAATAAATCCATGATTTAATAGTCCTTACCAAAAAAATGGAGGGCATGGCAAAAACACACAGCAGCAAGAGAAAATAGTGCTGGCTACATACTGCTGATTTGCATTTAACTGTTTTACAGCTGCCTCTTCAAAATATAAGCAAGAGGGGTAAATAACAAATTTAAGTTTTTGCCGTTTGGGGACCTGATTAGAGATGGAGAGATGCTACTAAGCCCAGTAACAACAAACTGGAATAATAATAAAGCTGTCTTTCTAAATAACAGGCCTGTACCTGTCAGTAGCTAGTTTATTTGAGTTTTTCACTGCTTTGTTTATATTAGTGCCCCCTCCCTCCTGTGTGCCTCCAGAGTGAAACAAGCAGGTATTGACCTCCAACTTAATCCTAAGCTTTAAAAATATAGACCAAACTCTAAAGTTCTTAAAATTTTCAGTCATATTTATTTATTGCAGAAAAATAATATACAAAGATATTTACAAAACAATCATAAAAATATGAATGCATTTAGACACCGGATCTATTTGCATTTTACCGTGGGCCCTCAATAAATAAATAGAATGTTGTTTTTTGTATTTTAAGTTTTTTTCCCTCAGAGGAAGAATAAAAAAAGGAATGAACTGACTGTGATTTTGCACGTCAGTTTTTTTCCAGCGTTTTTATTTCTAAAGGTGTTCTTAATATTCCTCTGATTGTTACCATTTTAAAATGGAGAAAAGTCCATTATGATGTCTTTCCTTTCAGTGGCTGATTGGCACGACCTCTTGAGAATGCATGCATGAAAAAATAAAAATAAAAACATTCTTCGTCATAAAAAAAAAGAACACAAACAACTGTTCAAACTTCTATCAGAATGCAGAGGTGTGAGGATGGTGCCGCTGCCCGTCTGGGAATCACTGTCCACGGGCCTGTCTCGCTTTCTCTTTTAAAAGTGCGCCCCACGCCCTGTTTCTTTGAATTTGGGTTCTGCTCTTCTAATTTCCAAGAAAATCTTTGGCATATATATTTATTTTTAGTTATCCAGCTCCAGAGTCTCTAGACTGTCCATTTTCTCCTTCTCTGGAAACAATGACATCTGCAAAAACCCAAAAGGGGGTAAAGTTGGTTATTGTGTAGGTCTGTGGCTGTTTTCTAAGACTAGTGAGTACTGTTCTTATCACCACCACCAAGAAATACGCTGAACAACCTGGAAGGATTTCAGCCCAAGGGCAAGAGGAAGTGGGTGGGCGGAAAGGAGGAGGAGGTGGAATTTGGAAACATTGGTTGTAAAGAGAACGAAAACTTTAAAGCCAAAAGAAAGGGAGGCGCTGGCAACTGTCCTTACCCATGACCCTTGACTCTCTCTCAGTCTTCCCTCCTGTCTGTCACGCACACTCATCCATACGCACACCCTCACAAGGGCGCATCCCTCACCCCCTAGCCGTACCGAACTGCCTCCAGAGGGACGAGGTGGCGGTACCAGGTGGGGTGGGAAGGCTGAGCGGGAAGCGGGAGAAGGGGGGGAAGGCGCGGTGGGCTGGGATCCGCGGCCTGGCAGTCAGTCCTTCTGCCACCTGAGCGGAGGAAGGGCGCAGAAGCGCTGGTCCTTACCTAGGTCTCCGGCCTTGCCGAGGGGGTGGGGAGCTCCGCCTGCTAGTGGGACGCGGACATGGACCAGGCCCCCTCCATCCTCCAGACCGAGAAGGCGTAGCTGAGCCGCTCGTGGGCCACATAGCTGCAGCTTGCCATCTTGGAGTCCAGCTCGTCGCTCTGGAGGACCTGGTAGAGGAAGTCGATGTACCTGGCTGCCAACTTGAGAGTCTGGATCTTGCTCAGCTTGTCCGAAGGCAGCGTGGGGATGATCTTCCGCAGCGCGGCGAACGCCTCGTTCAGCGACTGCGTGCGCTGGCGCTCCCGCACGTTGGCCATGACCCGCTGCGTCTGCAGCTCCTCGTAGGACTGTGGACTCCCGCCGCCGCTGCTGCTGCCTCCGCCGCCCGCGCCGCCACAGCCCGCAGACTTCTTGCCGCGCTTGCCCTGGGCCGGGCTGCCCGGCTCCTCGCCGCCTCCGACGCCCCCGCCCGCGGCCCCGCCGGGCCCCGAGCCGCCGCCCGCGCTGCGCCGGCTGCTGCGCCGCTTGCGCCCCCCGCGCTTGCCGCTCGGGGGCTGCTGCCGGTCCGGTTCCTCTTCGCTGTTGCTCAGGCTGTCGTCGGCCGGCGAGACTGGCGAGCTGGACACGTCCTGCATCATCTCTCGGGCGGCAACGTGCGGCCTCGCAGGCCCGGGGCAAAGGGGCGGCCCGGGGAAGAGGAGGAGAGCTGGGCGCCTCAGCCCGCCAGCTTCCCTCGCGCGCGGCGCCGGCCCGGGCGGTGCGGCCCACCGAGAAGGGAACGGGAGGAGGGATAGGGAGGATCTCCGCGGGGAGGGCGCGCGGGGGAGGCGGGGAGGGAGGCGGGAGGGGGAGGGGACGGTGTGGATGGCCCCGAGGTCCAAAAAGAAGGCGCCCAACGGCCGCAAGCACACCCCGCTTGGCCTCCTGGAAACGCTGCGGGTGCCGGCGAGCCCGCGAGGTGTCTGGGAGTTGGGCGAAAGCTGCAGACTTGGAGGCTCTTATATCTCCGTGCAGGCGGAAAGTTTGGGGGCAGCAGTGTCATTGGCCTGACGTGGGGAGGAGGGACTTTCGAAGTTTTATAGGAAAGTTTCCGCTTTCCAGCCCCCCTTCTCCGTCCCCACCCCCCTTCCTTGGGGTCTAACAATTCGTCCTCCCAAACCATTCAAAACCGACCTGGCCCGGCGGCCGGCCCCTCTGCCCGCCTCTTTGCCGCCCTCCCCCTTCCTTCCCTCCCCGCCACCCTCCTCCCGCGGGTTTGGGCGATTCTCTTCCGTGCTGGAGCGCGCGGGCCGCACCCCCGCACCCGAGCGCAGCCAGGGGAAGCGGCTGGAGGGGTCCGTCGCGGCTGCGGTGTCGGTCCCTCCCGGAGAGTGGCTGTGACAACAGCGAGAGCAACAGCTACTGCGCATTGGGTGATGTCTCATTTTGCCCCAATAGCCTCCAGGTCCGTGGGCCGGTTGGGGATTGCTGGGCGGGGGGAATGGCCAGAAAATTGGCAACCGCGTAGCCCACCAATGGTCAAGTAGATGGGTCCCTGGAGTCCCAAGGGCCAAATTGCTGTGGCTGGCTCGGAGGTCGTGGGCGTTTCTGAAGACGTGGCCGCGCCGCCGGTACTGCGGATCTGCACCCCGGCCTCCTCTCTCCCCCCTGCCCGGGAAGCATCTGAGCTTCTTTTTCTCTCAGTAGTGACCCAGTCTAAAGCTTCCCAATACCCAAGGGACTACACCTCCGAAGGCGCCAGAAAGAGGCAAAAGTCATTCTCCGGCGGAAGGGAGAATGTCCTTGAAGAAGGCAGTTGGGCCAGAGGGGGGCAGCGCGGCGTCTTCGCTGCGGCCCTGATCGCTTGAACTGACAACCCAAGGTGGAAGGCTGTTTCGTCCTCACCCCACTTCCAAATAAGGCCTTGCGTGGTGACCTCTCAATGTCGGCTCAAAAGAGAGAAAGACGAGGTTCACTATTGTCAGGACATACGGGGTTGCCGGCTGTGAGAGCCTTCTTTCCCGGCCCCATTTCTGGAGGTTGAGTGGTCAACTATGCTTCCTGCGCCTCAAACGCATACCAATTACTGGACATTTTTACATTTTAAGCATTTCAGTCTAATAAGGTAGCAACGAAGAACCCCAAAGAGGGTGTTGAGGCAGAATGTGGCAAAGCCGAAGCAACAAAAGTTGCTGAGCTGGTGAAGGGAAGGGAAGCCGCCGTGGAAGGGAAGCTCATCTTTGCAACGCTCCACTACTTCTTCTTTGGAACCATTTGGGACAGAATAACTATTTCATGTCCATGTCTTGGGTTGCAAAGCAAACCAGAGGTCAAAAGCAGTAGTCGGATGGGGAGAGGGGTTTCAAATATGGGGGGATGCCAGAGTTTTGCACCCTGGGCTCGGGTCTCCTGCGCAGGCCAAGGTCCTCTCAGGTTCTCTCCAGTCTGTACTCAAAGTTTAGAAATTAACTCAGAGAAGTGCCCCTTTCATAGCCAGACCCAGGGTCGCGGGCGTCTGGTGGAGGAGGCGGGAGCCCAGGCAACACGCGAGCTGGCCACGTGGCTGTGCCCCGCTGAGGCTCACATCTTTGGTCCGGGAAACCCAGGGGTGTGGAGCCCATGGGTCCGGAGAAGGGGTCAGCCTGTGTGCAGGAAATGAAGGCAAGAGACGTCCCTCCTGCGGGGGTCGAACAAGGAAGGCTCTGCTTTCTTGGGAGGGGTTTGTCTATCACCATTTTTAACAAATGTTCAGAAACAATGAGCACAGCGTGCCAACTGGCCTGCTCCGAGAGTCACTGCCATATTTTAAAATGAAAGCCTGTCTGAAAATCAAATTCTACTTGACCTCCACTTAATAGTACTCAGGCAGGTCTCCTTAAAACAAAACGCATCCCGATGAGTGCCCTGTGTTGCATCTTCTGCCTGTAGCACTTTATCTCAGAAGCAGTTAGAGACAGGCATACATTCTGCCCCACCCTCTACCCAGGGTCCTTTTCTTGTAAATCTGAGTTGCAGAGTATCCCGCAATTCTTATTTGAAAGTGGTTGCAGAAATCTTGAGACATTTCCACCTTTATTTACCTTATTTGTAAAAAAAAAGATCAATCTCAAATCTTTTTTTTCTTCAGCAGAATTCTCAAAAATAAAGAGATCAAATATTTGGATGCTTTCTTTTTGTGGATGTGGGTAAGTGAAACAGGGAAGTGTGGGCAAAGTGTAAGGGAAACCCTAACTGACCAAGGGGATTTGGTGTGGGGTGGGGGGATGAAAATGGGGGCGGAGAAGCTGGAGGAGAAACCGAGTCCTTGACAAGGCAGCAGGCAGGGATCATTAGCCAGTCCGACTTGAAAAGTCATCAATCTCCAAGACTAGTTCCTAAACAAGTGAGCCCAGCCCTTCAGCAGGCACTAAACTTCTCGGGGATGAAGAGCCCTTGGCCATTATAGGGACCTGCAGGGCTGAGGCGACTCTGGTTGACAAGGCTTAGAAGAGGATTTAAAATGAGTGACCTAACTAGGACCATCCCCATCCCCACACGGAATCCTCCTGACCTAGTCACAATGAACGACTTCAGTTCCGAGAAGAAACTTCTGTCTCTCAAGCTCTTCCAAGAAGTGGAGGATGAGGATGAGACCGATTTCTGAGTGCTCAAATGTTATTTTTTGAGCAGAAGGATGTAGCCTACCAAATGAATCACCTCTCAGAATGTCTGGAGCTCAATACTCCCCAGCTTGCAAAACGTTCCCTGGCCTGATTGTTCCACTCTGCTCACCTATAGCTATATCCTACCTAACATTGTTTTTAAAAATTTTCTTATCCACTCTTGCTGAAGCAAGAATAAAGGCAGGATCCCTTTCTATGTGCTGAGGAGCTGGATGTAATTCTGCATATGTTGTATACACACTAATGACAACTTCAAAAGCACTCAGTTTAACATATGAAATCATAGTTTTAAAAGCCTAATTTTGGGGCTCTTAAAAAACATTCTTTGAAATTTCCCTTTGAGCCGGACCTGAGCCTGACTTGAAAGTCAGTGGAACACTACCTTCTGTGGGAATACTGGATCAATTGCAACTTAGTCGTGTTCTCTACTTCTAAAATAAATTTTCTGAAAAAACAACGGAAATCAGAAAAGTTTTCTTTTGCACTCGATAATTCAAAATGAGCTTTGTTTTCAAACTGCGAAATTGGCATGTTTGCAGTCCTTCCTGAGGAATGCATGCTGTGTTAAAAAAATTTTTTTTAAATAGAAGTAAGAGTTAGGGCTCTCATACCGAGCATGTGCAATAAGTATGTACAGATCTGCATCTTACAGTTTGAATATGCACTGGCATTCTCTTAGCAACAATCATTCATACATACTTTTAGGGAAGGAGAGGAACACACTGTGGAACTGTTAGCAAGCTGGTAAGTTTGGGAGTTGGGTCTTGCACAAACGCTGAGTAGTCAGATCTGTGTCCACTCTTTCTCCTCAGTCTTTGGATGACCTACCACCTGCTTGTTGGCTTCGAGCTCTGTGAAATAATTCCTCCAAATTGCATGAATGGAGCACAAGATCATTCCCACAGAAGGGGGCGCAAATTAGAAAAGGCTGCAGTGAGTGGATCTCCGCTGAGATTGCCCATTGTAGATGAGATCTTATTTTCATCGCTGCATAGGGATGTAAGTGAGAGGATTTCTTCAAAGGGAAATGTAAAGTTTGTGGCAGCACCAATGACCTTGATAACTCTGTAAAAGCAGACCCTCTCTCTGTGACACAGGCAGCCTTAATGATGTTTGAGCATCTTGCCCTAACTAAGGGGTCATTCTCTTTCTTTTAATGATAAATTAATTCATGATTTTAACTGATTCTACCTTTCTCTTTAGGAATTTCTTGAAGAAAAACAAACTAAAGTTGTAAGTAACTAAAATTTGAAGCTTGCAGTCCAGAAATGAAGTGAAAAAAATATAAAGCACAAGCAGTTGAGTTGCCAACACCTCAAATGAGCAAATCAAAATTTCAAATAAATATTAATTTTTCAGATATCTGGCATTCTGTACACAAAGTGAGACATAATTTGCCAAACTTCTAGGGAGGGACGAATCAGAGTGTAGAGACAGACGGAGTTTTGAAGAGCCTTTTCCCAAATGCTTTTAACTTACTGGGTGTGCAGGCTTGGAAGTCTGTTCTCCATCTTTGCTGCTCATTAGCCTAGTGGAAATACACTCTCACTTTACTTACTTCGAATAATCGCTGCAATAAATAATTGAAAAAAGAATATAAGAAATGCATAGTTATCCATAGAGGCTTTTATCATGGCCACAATCTCCTTACATCATAGCAGTTTTACCTCTTTTTTAATCATCCGATAATGGAGCAATTGAAATATAAATCAAATGATTTACATTCTGTGTTTTATCCAGCTAAATATCCCTTTCTAATGACAACTTTCATCTGTCTTCAAGGGCTTCCCCACCCCCCCCCCACAAATGGCTTTGCCCAAAGCCCTAAATGCTACATCCATTGTTTAGATTGATTCTTTCTACAGAAAACATGTTGTTTTTGCCAGTGACCACAAGAGGACACAATTTCCCAGAGAACTTGGTTTAAAAAGAAGCTCATGGAAGAGGCAAGGTAACAACATGGTAAAAATACTCCACAATTAAATGTCACTTTAGGGATGTCTAGTTGATTTATGTCACTTTTATTAATTTTTAAAACAAACATGAGTTGACATTTAAGCTTTAGCATTTTTGGAAAAATTACGATATTTCCTCTTTATTGTAGAACAGATTTTAATGTAGAAAAGAGCATACATTAGTGAAAACCAAATACCATTTTAAAGGAAAGTTTATTTTACATTAGCAGAATTTCATGCAAAACTGTCACTGACCAGGAATTTTATTTTCTTAACTTCAGAGCCATGTTTGACAGTTAAAACCAGTTAAAAAAAAATATGGCCATTCCAGAATGCCGTTGAAAGTTTGAATTTTTAGTTGGGGCATTGGGAATGTTTTTACATAAAAAATTACATGAAAATTATGTTTTGTCAATTATATTTTAATGCACATGGTAGGTTAAGACCTAAAATTATTTTTTCAAAGCTGTAGAAAAAGAAGAGAGTTAAAAAGTACTAACTCCCAACACTTACCCCGAATTATTACATATCATCTTTGATTTAACTTAAGATTGCCTTCCTTTTTTCTCTATTTCCTTTCAAAAAAGATTTCAGGGCTGAGTTCTTTGTAAATTAAAGTTAAAATGAATTATGTCTTGATCACGACATCCAAGATGGGGCATTTGGGTTTCAGTGGGAACCCAAGGCTTTTGTTTGGCATTTGTGTCTTCTCGCAGATATGTCCCTAATCGCATCTCCTGAGGTCCTGCTGAAGGGGCTGAGCAGTGGACCGAAAGACTGGGAAAAAGAAGAGGAAAAGACGAGAGAACAAAGTAAAAATAAGGACGAAATGAAGAGAGAGCAGAATGTGGAGAGAGGGTAAAAGATGGAGCCAGAGCGAGTGAGGAAAGGGGAATCCATAGAGAAAGAGAGAATGAAGCTTCATGTGCAGGGGAACGAGAGGCTCAAATGACAAGAGTGAGAAAGAAATAATGCACTTAGTGGGAAATAGGAAAGCACCAGGATTATTTGCCTCAGATTCTGCCTGAGTTATAAGTAGCTGCCTGGCCTTTATTTTAGGCATTTAGTTATAAAAATCCTTGTCACTGTCACCCAAATCATAACAACAACAACAAAAACCACACAAGAAACAGGGTGAAGGGCCATGAAACTTTTTTTTAAAAGATTATTTATTTATTTATTTTTAGAGAGAGGGGAAGGGAGGGGGAAAGAAAGGAATGGAAACATTGATGTGTGAGAGATATATCGACTGGTTGCCTCTCTCATGCCCTCAACTGGGGACCTGGCCTGCAACCCAGGCATGTGCCCTGACTGAGAATCAAACCAGTGTCCTTTCAGTTCACAGGCTGGTGCTCAATCCACTGAGCCACACCAGCCAGGGTGGGCCATGAAACTTTTAATTAAAGTTGATGTTCATCTAATAGGCGTGCTCTGTCCAGAATTGGAGCAAAGATAGTAACATGTTGTCCTTATTGGATCTCAGGATGGTGAAGGAGGACACATCTGGGGGAACACTGATACCATTCCTCCTGGAAAAATGCTATGAGCCATGATAGGATTTCAGGAATCTTATGTGGTTGCTAAGACTCATTAGTTATTTTCCACTTGACCTCCAGAATGGAGATCAAACCGGTTGTTTTTCCCTGTAGTTAATCAGGATCAATGCTTTTGCCCTCTCCACCTCAGATTCCTCAGGGAAAGACATAGTGTAAGTGATGAGTCTTATTCTCCCTCACCCCTACTCAGGACCTCGAGAGATTGTAAGGTTCTGATTCTGCCTAATGATGCATTCAGGAGATCTGAATTCTGGTTTCAACTGGCATTCATTAATTGCAGCACGTTTATTGATTTGTAATTTAATGTAAATTCCTCAAAATCTTTAATTATTTTAGGTGCTCTGAGTAAGAAGATTTAGTCTTTGACATCAAGGATGTCTCAGTCTAGTGGGAAATCAAATACACAAAGTATTTTCTGACATGGAGAGTTAAATGCTGTGATAGATGTTTTCTTTCTCTTTCTGTTTTTAAAATTGATTTTATTTGGGTGACATTGGTTCACAAAGCCACACAGGTTTCAAGTGTACAACTGAAGGAAACATTATCTGCATATTTCATGGTGCACCCACTGCCCAAAGGAAAGTCTTTTTCCATCCCCATTTCCCCCTCTGGGTCCACCACTGCCTACCCTCACCCCTCTTTCCCTCCAGCTACCTGATAGATATTTTTAAGCAGTGTCAAGAAAGAACCCTGAACCTGGTCTAAGGCAACAGAATGGCTTTGCATTTTGGGAAATCACCTCACTGTGATTGTAGCCTCCTAACAGACTTCCAGGAAGCCTGTCCTAGAGAGAAACCCGCAGAATGGCCCACTGACCAAATGAAGATGCACATGACACATGGTTTGTTGAGTCAGTTTGAAACATTCAGCAAGAAAGGGAAGTAAACAGGTCAGATTAATATACTACGACAGGTTGCAAACAGGCAGGAAGGACCATGCTACCAAGATCTTGGGGAACACAGATCCACAATGTTAATATCCTTTCATTAATATCATCTGTGTGTGTGTGTGTGTCTGTGTCTTTCTGTCCCCCCAACCCCTCCCCTCTCGCAAAAATGCACTTTTTGTCAGATGAGCTTGACACTTAGGCCACTGAGTGGTTATGTATTTTATCTTTCTGTCTTTTCCAGAAAGACAGATGGGCCAGGTTTGGTGTCACCAATAGGGGTCCTATGTAAGATATCATGAATATGGGTTCCCTGGGAGCTTTATGACTACTTGATGCTTATGTAGTCTTTCTGTCCCTTCCTACTTACTTTACTGACGTCTCAGATGTCTCTCAGTTTACTTAGTTCCTCCTTGTTCCTCTTACTCCCTTTAGCAGAATCAGATATTCATAAATAATACAGCAAGCCTACATGGCAGTTTTCCTGAAGTATGCAAGCACATTATTTCACCTTCATCCTGAAGGATTAATGGGCCAAACCAGGTGAGAAGTAGAAGGGGCAGGAGGAAAGAAAGACACTGGGAGTGGCATGGACAAAGGTGTGACATGAGTGTGCATGGTGGCCTTTTCAGGAACCTGTTGGGAGTGTTGGATGGCTGGAGGTGGAAGGAGTGTGGAAGCAGCCGGAAATGACACAAACTGCAGATCACAGCAACTTTGTGTGCCATGCTGAGGAATGTGGGTTTTATTCTAAATGTAACTGGAAAATGGGAGAATGTTAAGTCAGGAAAGTACATGATGGGATTTCTATTTTAGAAATGTCGGTCTGTGGACAGACACGGTACAGGGGACGGATGAGACGGGTGATTAGATTTAGGAGGATCTCTCATCAGCCCACAAAACACCGAATGTCAGTACATCAGTTGACGTATGTGAGCGTACACGGCTGCCGTAGCTGTGGGGGTGTAGACAGGATAATGTAGAGTTGGGAGAAAATGACAGGGCTAAGGGGGGTTTTGAAGCCTCAGTTCTTTCTGTAAAATGAAATAAATGGATAGATAATTACAAAAAATAAAAAATATGTAAATATGAAAGGCTTTTAGAAATTGTCTTGTCTGACTAGTCAGTTTTATAGATGAAAAGTTTTCTCTATGACTGCTTATAACTAAGATTAGGCAATATCTGGAACCTGAAAGCATTTTCCTAAGTGATGAGAATGAGCTTTCTTCTAATTCTAGAAACCGTGTGTGGCCAACTGCAGGCATAAACATTTGTGCCAAAAATGAGTAAAATAGGCAGTAAAGTGGTTTGAAGGGGGACAGAAGGGCCTCCTTCCAAAAACCACCTTATACTTCCCATAGTCATGCTTTAAATCTGTCATGGGTAACTCATTAATTTGGGGCCTGGCATTGTCCTCTCCAGACTCCTCTTGTAGATGGCAAAGTCCCCAAGGTGAGGTCACACATTAGGTCACTAACACCTTCAAGTGAATTAGACTGTATGATATTTTTTCTCAAAATTGGAGGGGATCTGGGAAACCGAAGAACACTGGGACATATGGGAGAGGCTGGACTGAAAGGCTGGGAGGATTATGGAGAAAGAGAAGGTCATGGTACTAGAGCCTTTGTGAGTCTTCCAAGTGTAGGCCTTACCAAAGGTGGTGGTTCCAGGGCCTGTGGGAGCCTTGCCTGCCTGTTACACAGGGTGGCTGAAGACGTCCAGCTGTCATTTGGATTCAGTTCTGATACGTAGAACACAAAGAGACAGTGAGGAAACCAGAGGGCACTGGCCTTGTCTCATCATCCTGATCTCTGTCAAGGTCTTAGAACCTTGACATGGGTCCATCAAATAAAGGAATACTCTTCTATTTACTATCAGATATAAATTAAGAGAAAACAATAATACATGATCTTTTGCTTTTAACTCTAATGGGTCTGTTTATACATAGTGTGTCCCAGACTAGAAATATTTCTGGGGAACATGAGTGTATATAGTGACTGAGAAAACAAAAATATCCACTAATGGTCATAAGCAACCTTAATGCAGCTTTATTTTCAGTCAAGGTTTTGAGGAGAAATCATTATTAAAAATATCCTAAAGAGAGATAAAGATTTTAATTCTGAAGCATGTCAGCAGGGCTGGGCTAGCTGAAGAGCAGACATTACAAATGAACTATATTTAACTTATATTTTAATTGGGCCATCCTCTGAAATAGACTACATAGGCTGACAGAATATTTAGGAAAAATAAACTCTACTTCTAGATTTATGTAACATTTGCTCACCATTATTTTCATTATACTGATTCTTATATGAAAATTGTGCACCCAGATAATTTATAGAATCATTAAAATATTTTATAGTAGTCCATTTAACACAAATCCTAAATGAGAGAGAGAGAGAATTTGAGGGCAAACTTTGGTAAGGCAGCACAACTGTCAGATTTTATATGTGGAAACACCAGCAGTGAGGCTATGATCACACATGCGCCGTAGCTCCTGTCATTTCCCTGCATTCACAGGTAAGGCAGAGAGTCATACTGTTGGAGTAATTTTGTAGAATGAAAGCAGACTAAAACTAGGAACCTAAGTAATTTCCCTAGATTAAATTAGATGATCATTTTACTCTAATTAATACAAACTTTTAAAGTGTTACAATTACAGAACTGGAGAAGCTGCTTAGAGGAGTCACTTAATCAAGTCATAGACAGCAAGAGTCAGGGTAAGTTTTGGAAGTCCAGAGCAGTTCTTCCTTTTCTGGCAAGACAGAGTGGCCATAGAGGACAGTGTAGCAGATGATAACCTGGATTTGGAGCCAGTTCATGGAGGTTCAAAAATGGCTAAACTTCTCCCTATCTGTGACCTAAAGGAAGTTACTTATGCCCCCATGCTTCCAGTGAAGGAGAAAGAATAATGTACTTGAACCTGAGATGATGAAATAGAGCCATAAGAGCTAACCACTTAAAATGGTGCCCAGCACTTGAAACATGTTTGATATTATTATTTTAAATGAAGACTAAATTTTGCTGTACCTTGTAGACAGAGATGAAGCATTCACATTCAATTCTAAGTGAAAAGTGCAAATGGACAGTTTTAAAGGGTCATTGAGGAATTCAATTGATGATCCAGTACTGTTTGAAGAGCAACTGTTCCTATATCCTTGTCCAAGTCCCTCAAGACTCAAAGTTCAGGGAGGAAATGCTAATTGGAGGAGATTCAATGATTCTATACCCTAGCTGCACAGAAATGGTGACTGGAGGCATATGACTTCTTCAATTTCTGTCTTGGGTGGTGTTTTGTCTGAACTGAAGATTCTCATATTCAACTGTGCACTTGACACCACAGCATGGGTTCCTCACAGAGAAGTGGAACTTACTGTCACTCTCAAATAACTTGCAAATCAGTTAATTTTTTATGTAACGTTTAAAAAATTATAACAATTTTTCCAATGAGAGTTGACATTCAATATTATATTTGTTTCAGGGGTACAGCATAGTGGTTAGACATTTATACAACTTACAAAGTGATTTCCCCCAAAGTCTAGTTCTCCCTGACACCACATGTAGTTGTTACAGCACTGCTGACTGTATTTTGTAGGCTGTACTTTACAGCCCCATATTTACCTAATTGTTTAGCTTAAAACCTCTGCTTTCATCAGCCCACCCCCTCCGCCATCCAAGTGGTCATGGGAGTGCACTCCACCAGCACTGACAGTCTGGGTGCTCACCCAGTAACCATGCGTTGGTTTGGGTGTGGGGCATTCAGAGCTGCTGCAGAGACGGCATTTCCAGAGCGCAGAGCACTGCAACTCTCTGTAGCATAAGTCGGTGTTGGGTGGCTCATCTTGGGGTCTCTTTCATTCGTGTTAGTATTTTCTTCCCACATAGCCCAACGTCCATAAGAAACCAGATGCTTCTTACATTCCTCAGGGACTCCATAATGTGCAAAAATAGGCCCCATAAATACTTGCTTATTGATTATTATTTTCTTTAGAAATGTACACAATGTGCATTTTTAAGTCAAATATTCCTCAGTATACCCCACTGTCACCCTAAACCTACATTTTAGCCAATATACTTGAGTGACCATGACACTGATATCTATTACTCAGAGATTAAAAACACCTACTTTGAAAGTATTAATTTGGATACTGCTTGTTCCCACAAATATTAAATCAAATATTACCACTCACTGGATTCTGAAATTGTTCAATAAACATATTTTGTCTTGCTCTCCCAAATGTTGTATCCAATAATTAGGAGAATGTTTTACTTTGTATAGTAGCACCAGAGGGGCATGGCTTAACAGGAATGTTGGTAAGGATAAAAGAAAAACTACAATAAAGCAAAACTTCTCTGTAAATTTTATGTTTTGTTTACTTGGCCAAGAAGAAGCTGAAGAAGTTGCCCCTGCGTTGGAAGAGGAGGAAGGCTCAAAGAGGCAGAGGTTAGTGTAACAAAGTCTCTGGGAGAAAGTACTGAGGGAAGTGCCCAATCTGAGGCTGTGGCAATCTTCCTATTCCATATGGAAGGATAAGAAGGGGAGTTAGTTTTCAGCTAGCTGACATGCCAGTCCTGTCCTTTGCTGGTTCCTCAGGATGGCATAAGCATTTGAGGCCTGCTCCACTCTGCTGATGATATGAAGACATCACTCCCCTGCAAGCGGGAGAACTGAGGAGGATTCACTTGACAACAGTACCGAGCAGCAGGAATAATGCCAACCCAGCAATATGCCAAGGTCTTTGGCATGCATGGGCTTTTCTCTGGGGCAGAGAGGCTGGTTAGGAGGCCACCGCTGTAATGAAGGTGAGAGGTGATTGTGACCTAAATGGGGACGGTAGGAGTGGAGTTGGAGTTGGAAAGAAGTGGCCTAATTCTGGATATATTTCGAAGCTACAGGCAACAGGTTTTGCTAAAGATAATATATGAGGCGTGTGGGATAGAGATCCAGCGTGACTTGAAGGCTTTTTATTTGAGCAAGAGAAATGAGGCATTGGCAACTATGGAGATGGAGAAGGCTGTGATAGAACACAGTTCAAGGGAGCTAGAGAGTTCCACTTCAGACATGTTGGGTTGTCTGTTAGAAATCCAAGTGGAATTGTTGGGCAGGCAGTTGGACACGCAACTCTGGAGTTTGTGAGAGAGTTGTGGCTGGAGACAAAGTTTGAAATAGGTCAGCATATCGATAGCCTTTTAAGCTATGTAACTGTAGGAGATCACTATGGGAGGAAGGGTGTGGGGAAGAGATGAGGAGGGAGCCAAAAAAAAGAAGAAGAAGATGGTCATCACTGCTACGGAGGGAAAAGAAATCAGAGAAGGCATGTAGGGACTAATGGGGAAATACCATTTTAAGTAGGGTGATATTGTGGAATTAGAGACCATTCATTTTCCCAAGAAGAAACCAGTAATAAATGGATAAGAAGCAATAATCAATAATAAAAGGCATAAAACAATTCTCTAGACTAAAAAAAAACCTAACAGCATTCATAGACTAGAATGACACACTATATTCCAGACAAAGTGAATGAAAATGGAACCACACCTATAAACATACTCAGAAAAATGTTGGCTATTAAAGATAAAGAAACCACCCTATAAGCATCCAGGTAGAGTACATGGATGACTCATAAAGGAATGCGTATCAGGCTACTTAGGTCTTTTTCATAAGAACACCTGCCCAAAGAACGCCATCCAAGACCTTCATCTTCCCCGCCAAAGTCACGTTTACACTTAAGAACAATGTGGAAGGACTCAGAAAATACCATTTTGTCCTCTTGCGAACAAAAAACAAAAGGTCGAGTATATTCTTAGCTTACTGTGAAAGACACAAGAACTGTGGTGAGCAATGATGAAAGGAAACCCACACACAGGGAGTGGGGGGGAGAGAGAGACCATGGGAAGACCAACTCTTCTTGGTCCTGTGACCTGACAGGAGATTTTGTCCCTCCCACTTAATTTTTTGGGAGAAGGAAGCACTAAGTGTCGTAAAGGACAGTGTCTTTGAGCACATCTGTATATTAAGTACACAACATATTTCATAGGGCTATTCTTTTTTTAAAAAATAATGCCATTTAGGTTAGGTTTATGATATGGTGGCAAAAATAATTTACTGAAAGTAAACATCCCAAAGGTTAATTTCTTTTCATGTGGTTTCATTCTGTTATAGATTTTCGAGTATCTCGAATAACGCACATACTGGTGGCTCTCCTCACCAAGCGTCTCTCCCTTAACTGAGATATTGAATGTTATTCAGGAGTGATTTTGAGATTTTGCTTCCTGAAATCTGATAGTAAAATGTGATAATCGAGGTTAACAGCGAAGTGACTGTTTTCTTGAGGAAACCATTGTGCCCAACAAAATCTTAAGTGGAAGACTGATGCTTAATGTGAAACTTTTGTTACCCATAGTTAGATGCAGAGGTATAACAATGAACACTTATTCTCTTCTACGACTTGGTGCTATTAGCCTAAATCTGTCTCATCAAAGAGAAAGTCACAGTAGACACGCTAACTAAAACTATGCTGAATGTATTATACTTTTTAAAATTTGAAATAAGTTATAACTATGTTTTTAAAATTTTTTTTACCTCATTCAAATGTGTACTGCTCATGCTGTCATAAATGAAAATAACTGAGTTGTCGCCCTGGCTGGTGTAGCTCAGTGGATTGAGCGCAAGCTGCGAACCAGGCATCTCAGGTTCAATCCCCAGTCAGGGCACATGCCTAGGTTGCAGGTCATGTCCCCCAGCAACCGCACATTGATGTTTCTCTCTCTCTCTCTCCCTCTCCCTCCCTTCCCTCTCTAAAAATAAATAAATAAAATCTTAAAAAAAAAAAGAAAATAACTGAGTTGTCTTTGATAAGGTGCAGAGCAGATTTATGTTCCATCATATTTCATGTTCTTTTCATTTTGTATATACAGTTAGACCATTTTCCTTTCTGTAACATAAAAATGGTACCTTGTGAGAGATGAGGCTAGGGTATAAGGAATTTGAGGTGTGATATAATCTTGCTTGGGGAAAAAGTATGTAAGACTTTTAACCTCACTTCAGCTTAATGTGCTCAGAAGATTTTGAACTTGGCCCTTGCCTATTTGTGTTCTGACTTTAGGCTTACAAACCTTCTGCGTAGACTGAGGTCATTCTGCCCTTTGGTGGTGCACAATATTCATGATATCCTATTATGTGCCAGGAACTATCCCAAGGCACCTAAGAGAAAGAGATATGTAAGGTAAGATATGGCACTATAATAACAAGTTTCAAAAATATAGCAAATTAAACAAGGCCGTTTATTTATCTCATGAAAAATTTGGATAGGTTCTGTGGCTCAGGCATGTTGGATGTTGGAGATTTAACTTCTTACTCTACTACCCACGAAATGAGAACTACATTTCATGGACCAAGTGGCCACTCCAGACCTCATGTTAATTTTGCATTCCAGACACTGGGAAAAAGAAAAGCAAGGGGAAGACCTCTTTTAAGGTCCCTATCTAAAAATTTCATGAAACTTCTGCTCAGGTCTCATTACTAGGTTTTAGTCACAGCCACAGCTAATTACAAGTGAGGCTCTGAGATGTAGTCATTAGCTGGATGGCCATGTCTAGTGTCACCTTCATGGGTTCTATCGCTAAATGAAGAAGGGAAGAACAGAGATTGTTAGATAACCAGCAGGCTCTTTATCAAGTAGTGAACCAAACTGTCATCCTTGGCTTTGACCTGACTCCAAGCTTGGAATTGCCTCTTTTAGACCCAGTCATAATCTGCATGATAGGTATATGACCATTTTATTCAGCCTGACGATGCTGCTGTCCCTAGCAGATTCAAGTTAAGAGCATTTAAGTATAAACTAGTGTAGGACTTAGAGTATATTAACTATATTTGTCTATTACATCCCAATAGCTATCATTTTTAAAGATGTTATTTATTTATTTTTAGAGGGGAAGGGAGGCAGTAAGAGAAGGAAAGAAACATCGGTCTGTGTACCCCAACCCTGGGACCGAACCTGCAACCCAGGCATGTGCCCTGACCAGGAATCAAACCGGCAACCTTTCTCTTGGCAGAATGATGCCCAAAAACTGAGCCCCAGCAGTCAGGGTTCAATAGTTCTTGTTTCTAATGTTCCCACATATCCCATCTAGTATCTGCACAAGGTCATTAGGTATAAGTCCCTCATTCTTCTCTGAGCTCCTTTCAGGTAAGTCATATCAATCAAACTAGAAAATTATGTTGAGAAAAGACTCAAGTCCATGGTAAGCACTCAGTAAGTGTTTAATATATTTTTGTTAAATTAGTAATGGAAGTTAGAGTGAGAACTGGATGCTCCACAGAGTAAGAACACTCAATCTAATCCAAACCCATTTAAACAGAAACAGAGCCTACACTATTGCTGCTTTTCACTCTCTTACTATGACATTTATGTGCATGAACATTTGACTTGGGAAAGTGGTGCCAGGAAATTGTTCACCTTCTTGATCATCTTGTCAACCCTTCTCTTCTAAAGGAGGCATTTATGTAGTCTAATAACTTCACTTAATTGCAATAAACTATGTCTTTGTGTTTTCTTTATCATTTCTGATGAAAACATATAATTTGCATGCATTTTTGTAGAAGAAAAAAGTCTTCATTTGCAAAAAGGAGGAACTTTTGATTTTATATGCAGCATATAAAATATAATCCAAAGGAACCAACAGACAGTATCAGCATTAAAGGAAAAAAGGCTCTGTGTAGGGAGAGGGAGAGGAGAAGGGAAGCAGGAGATATCTGTGATTATTTTATTTTTCATTCAACATAGCCACTTACCCTTGTGACATGAATGATGAATGATCAGGAGAACTGTAACGCAGTGCAATACATTGAAAGCCAATTAGGAATAGTATAGGGACATTAGAAAGCAACTACGATGAAGTTGTAGCAAATCAGTCAGAATATGAACAAAAAGCATTAGATTTATGAAAGAGTGAATTACTCTGAAGAACATCCACAAAATCAGGGCTGTAATGATGGTATTATACGTTAAGCTGATGAAGAAAATGTTATAAATCATATCTTGTGACTTGGAAATTCTCCCAATGGTTGGAATTTTATTTCAAGAGAAACTCTATTTCTGAATTAAATGCCATAAATCTGAGAATTGTATTCACTTTTGTCACTCGATCCATTTGGTAAGAAATTTATGGTAAGCCTCCATGAAAAGTTTCCACCGCATAGTTAAAATTAGCCTGAGTTCGGTCCTTTCCTCTTAAAAGATGTTTCCTTGGGATTTGCCACTGTCCTCTGGATGCCAGGGCTCAGCATCTCTGACTTTGGTGCTGCTGTTGATACTGTTTGGGATTCCTTGGCTGTGATATTATAACTTCGCCAATTATTTCTTATACTGGCATTGCATATGGACAGGAGCCAGCCTTAGTTTTCAACCCAGAACTTGAATACTCCTTTTGTTAAAATGATGAAACAAACATCCTTACAAATTTTCTCTCTTTTAATGTGAAACATTGTTTTTTAGAAGTCCATCTCAATTTAATTTTAGTTTTATTAAAGAGAATGAAAAAAGTGGACAAAAAGAGAAGAACATTAAATTAACCTTGTCCAGTAGCACAAGGGCAGCGATATCAAGTTTGACCGCTGCAGGGTGGACCTGGCCAAAACAGGAGCGATTTATCCTGTAGGTTAATCCTACATTTATCCCCTAATGGTACTACATTCTCTCTCCCCTTTTTGCTGTCCCAAACATCATAAATAAGATAAATATCATATATAAGGTACTTGAATAGATAGCATACATTATGATTGTGTAATTATGAATCAGACTCTAATGAAAGGCGATATCAGATTTCTCTCTAGTGAAGGAAACACCAAAAATTATTTGGTCTGGAGGTGGCAGGTGGTGTTTTATTCAACATCAGGCCATAGGAAGCTGTACATGTGTGTCACTCACAAACACACATGGGGACCCACATACAGGCATAGACATGCACATTTCTGAAGCACCTAAGGAAGCAGCTCAGTTTATGTGCAACGAACTTTTTCTTATGTTATGAACAAAAGCAATAATAATAGAGAAAATAATAATAGGGGAACATAATACAAATAGCATGAAATAGAAATCACCCCAGTAGCAACAGATGTCTTATTTGAAAGATGGTATAAATGGAAACCATATCATATAGGGAAGAAGGTGCCTTTGAAAGTTGAGACGTAAAACCAGCCAAACAAGTTAAATTGAATTTATGTCATTATTTTTTTTTTCTTTATGTTCCTTCTGATTTGTAATGGAAATAATGGAGTTGGGGAAGAGTAAGTTATCATTTGTTTTCTTTGTGACCATTTCTCTTTAGAATTCAGCCAAATTTTCATAGACTCGATGACTGATTAATTTTTGACAATTAAATGTGAACAAAGAAGAATTGTAAATACTATGTAACATACATGAATCAATAGAAAGGGTTTTGTTTTGTTCAAATTAGCTCCCTGGGGGCTAATATGAACATATTCTAGGTATTAATTTAGCTTAAGTGGCTCCCACAGAAACTGTTTTGGTTTCCATGGAGATTTTTGCTCTGGTTTACTGATATATAACAGCTTCCTCACCTTTTCATTTCCTGAAATAGCACCAAGTACAGTATCTAAATTTCGACTGATATAAATCAAAGCACATGCTCTCCTTTCAGTAAAGCCCTCTATTTCAACACGTGTGCAGCATTTTCCCTTCTAATGCATTATACATCTGTTACTGCTAATGGGGATAAAATGTCACATGTTAAAAACAATAAAAGTTATTAAAAACAGTGCAGGTTTTAAATATTTTGAAATTATGTTAGAAATGTAATTCTTTTTCTTTTGGTATATGGCAGCTTTCAAACCACGAGTATGAAAACTGTGAAAACCAATGTATATGAACACACGAATATGCATATGTACAGCTTTTTGAGAGTATGTTATCAGATTCTAATGTATCCTTTTAAAAATTAAAATAAATGCTAATGTTACACACACTCTCTGTACCTCACATACACACACACACAGGGGCACATGCACACGCACCCACATGAGCACAATACACACACTGTAAGCCCCTTTGGGCGAAATAGAAAGCAAAACTGTGATACTAATCGTTTAAACATCACAAAGTTCATTAGAAATTAAAAGTGTATTCCTGACCAGTCAATAAATTTCTTAGCATTAGTAGAGTTTACTGTACCTTTTTTAAATCATGTGTGTTTGTATGTGTGTGTAAGTTACACGTGAACTCAGCTGTGTTTAAGAAAGAACATCTCAGGTTGTTAAAATGTCCATTTCAGTGTCAAGCAATTAAAGTGCATATCTTCTAAGTAATTTTTCTTTTAATTTTTAACTGTGTATTTAATGGGAAATTTAATCCTTCTCTCTCTAATTAATTTCAACTTCCCTTTTTGGGGGGAGGGGACTGTAGAATGCTTGCTTTGCTGAAGACAAATTTATAAATAAAAATTAGTATTTTCCCCAAACCCAGTTCTTTCATTCATGTGAAACAATACAAACGCTCTGAAGCTAACCGAGGGTGTTAGGTATCAGGACACTAGATACATACTTGCAAGGAGAGAAGGCAACAATAGGAAGGAATCACAAGAAGGGCCTCTAGTATGCTGGTATGTTCTGCTCCTAGAATCCAAAGAAATTACAGAATATCATTGGTAAGCATGTTACATACCTAATTTACATGTTTTAGAGTTAAGAAGTCAAAAGTTCTCACCTGAGCCACAGCATCCCACCATTCAGCTTAGAGTACAACTCACAATGTGTATTGTTGCTATTTTTAATTTAAAGTTATTTTATTTTCTTCATTGTTATGTGTGATAACATTTAAGATCTATTAGCAACTTTCAAGTGTGTAATACAGTATTGTTAACTGTAGTCACCTTGTTCTACTTTAGACTCTGAGAACTTATCTTACAACTGGAAGTGTGTGCCCTTTGACCTGTATCTTCCCATATCCTCCACCCACAGCCCCTGGCAACCACCCTTCTACTTTATTTCTATGAGTTGGGCATTTTCAGATTCCACATATAAGTGAGAACGTACTGTATTTGTCATTCTCTGACTGACTTATTTCACTTAGCATAATGCCCTCAAAGTCCATCCATGTTGTCCCAAAAGGCAGGATTTTCTTACTTTTATGGCTCAATGTTTCATTGTATGCATAGTCCATGTTTTCTTTATCCATTCATCCATCCATAGATAGTAGGTTGTTTGCATGCCTTGACTATTGTGAATAATGCTTCAGTGAATGTGGTGGGGGTACAGATATCGCTTCCAGGTACTGATTTCATTTCCTTCAGTGTTCATTTCTACCCAGAAGTGAAACTGATGGATCATGTCATAGTTTTATTTTAATTTTTATGAACCTCCGTAGTATTTATCACAGTGGCTACACCAATTTATACTCCTACCCACAATGCATAAAGTTTTCCCGTTCTCCACATCTCACCAACACTTCTCTCTTAACTTTTTGATGACAGACATTCTAACATATGCAAGGTGATATCTCATTGTGGTTTTGATTTGCATTTTTCTGATGATTAGTGATGTTGAGCATCTTTTCATGTACCTAATGGCCATTTGTATGTTTTCTTTGGAAAAGTATTTACTCAGATCCTTAGCCCATTTTTGAATCAGATTATTTGTGCTTTTGCTATTGAGTTGCATGAGTTCTTTATATATTTTGGATATTAACCCCTTATCAGATAGATGATGTACAAATATTTTCTTGCATTTCATAGGTTGCTTTTCATTTTGTTGGTGGTTTCTTTTGCTGTCCCAGTTGCTTTAAAATAATTTTATTATTTTTCTGAGCAAAAGGAGATAGGGGAAAACTGTAAAAACACAAACAAATGCAAAAATGATCAGTTCTACGTCATGTATAAAAGAACATTTATATTTACAGATATAAAGATATGTGTACATATCCATATATACTTACACGCATTCCCACATACAACAGAAATGAAATCATGCCTTACATATTCCTTTATAAAATGCTTTTTAGTTATTATTTATTGAAAACATCTTTCACAACACAAACTATTTTGTGCATTATCCTTTCAACAACTGCAACAGTGTATAATAAAGATACACATTTTTAGACATCGAGGCTATTTTCTATATTTTGATATCATAAACAAGAATGAGGTACATATTTTGCAGTCTGATCTTTGTTCATAGCCTTGATTATTTCCTCAGTCTAAATTCCCACCAGTGAAATTCCTGTAAGCAAGCTGTAAGAATCCACAAAACGTGCTAATGCTGTAAAATATGGCTTAGATCTTCCTAACTGGAGTTAAGGTTCAGAGAGCATTCTTGTGTCCTTTCTAACTTCTTTCTTGATATGGTAAATTACCTAAACTTTACATACTCTTGAATCTCTCCAGAGGAAGTAGCTCTGCTCCGAGGGAAAATTCTGTTTTTCTCATTGAGTCAGTGACCCTCGTCTAATCAATGAGTGTTCTGAAGGTTTCCTGAATGGCAATTCCAGACACTTTCTTTTCTACAATTGACTGGCTGCTGGTCCTTGTAATTATATTCAGGCCTGATATACTTATGTGGGGCTCATGCTAAATCAAGAACTGGAGTAATTTTGGAGCTTGTTTTCAGTGTATTTGCAAACATTGATACTTAACTTTTGGTGGTAGAAAATGGAATGTTCAACAATCATTAATATTATGACATAGGTAATGTTCAAGAAAGAGATGCCTCTTAGTAAAACAGAGTGAAATTACCCAAGTATGGAGGGAAAGGAAGAAAATAAAAACTTAAGGTTTAAGCTATGAGTAAAAAAAAATGGACATATGTACCATCTGTGCTAAAACACATGTGAAGGTATTCTGATGGAAATACTTTTACATGTGTGCATGTGTGCACGCACGTGAGTCACACAATGGAGGGAGGGATTGTAACTATACAAGTAGAGACTCTGAGGTGTCCAAAGCAAGCCCCCGAAGTACGGATTGAGGTTGTGCATATTTTCATGTGGGTGTAATTTGGGAAGATTTTCATCGCTTTGTTGTGTAATGCTTTGAGTTCTGGGCATTTTTAAGTCTGTTTCAGGTTAAATTTAGAAGTAGTTGGTTGAATTTGATGAAATGTAGTACACTAATAAGGATATAAAATTTAATTTGTGGTTCTGTCATCTTGAAACAAAGTGGTATACTATATACATATATTTTAACTGAGCTCATCTCTCTAATTGTAATAGGCTTTGGTGAGATTAGGCAAATGAATAGTGATGAAAGAAATGGTGTGGCATGTTCAATAAGATCTACAATTAAGAAAACCACTACTTGTCAAGTGCTCGTTAATTATAGTCACCACATTTTTTTGGTCAAAAATATAAACCCATGGTGAGAATATTTGAAATTGGGTATGTTTCCCAGGGCAGAAAAATTTTAATAAATTTCAGAAGGGCCTGTATCATCAACCCTCAAGCCACTTGAAGTTGAATCAAAGCCTTGAAAATCCCAATTAATAATTATTCTTTTAACTCTCTATGCAAGGAGGAAAAATGATCATAATAAGTAGTATATATGAAAATTTTTGTATAAGTTAAGGCTGAGTTTATCTTTACCAAAACTGATATTTAAATTGTAACTAAATTTAGGCCAAAGAGTACCCCACTTTTCAGAGATTTTGTGTTAACCTTCTAATGTCAGAGTGAAACCAAAAATCTGTGTGTCTAAGGAGACTAGTTAGCCAGGCAACAGAACATGTTCAAGAATGGACTCTGGGATTCAGCTACTCTCTCTGCAGCTTCTAAAAGGCACCTGCTCTCTTTTGCTCCCCAATTCCTGTCTGTCAGAGGCAGGTGGCAGTCTCCTGACCTGCTCGGGTGCTCAAGCACCGTTATGTTCTTTGGGGACCTGAAGCAAAGTATGACCCAGCTACCCACTCCCAGTTCAGTGGGCTGAGTGGGTTTTTCAATTTCACGTTCACCTAGATCAGTGGCTTTCAACTGGTGTGCCACAAGGATTTTCAAAACATGCAACACCTGACTATTTGGTCAGGGGCTTTGACAACTTCTTTGTTAGGTTGTCAAAAAAAAAAAAAAGACAAGGGCCAGCACAGTAATGGGTGTCCGGGCGGTGTGAATGCCCTGCCTCAAACCATGAATGTATAGGTCATATAATAGAGGTGCATCTTATTAGCCGCGTCACATAACAAGCTTGTCTTACTCGTTACTGCAACAATTCCTTATACACAAGTATAGACACTTGATTTTTTAAAAAGTCACTTTGGAACAAAAGGGTAGGTGATTACTATTATGATTTTTTCTGTGGTTCTATCAAAATTATACCTATTTTTGTCAGATCAGCAAAGGTATATTTTTGGTGTGCCACAATTTTAGTAATTAGTTTATGTATGCCATGAAATGAAAAAAATTGCTGGCCTCAATCAATACTTAATAAACGAGGCAGTCCTACTGTCATTTACTATCACCAACACCTTAGCTTTCAAGATTAATTTGCTCAAATATGAATTCTCAGAGGATTTGCCTCATGGGGGTATCACTTTTTCATATACAAAGCTTTATATGCAAATTTTAGAGATTATTTTAGGAATGTTGGGTTTGTAGTGACCTTCCTTGCCAACTGAAGGTTGTGGTTGCGTGTGTCATAGATCAGGAGTCATGCCTTTAAATATTTGTTTTAAAAACAAAATTAAACAAAAATACATTATTAGGAGAACAGCTTAAACTGGACACAAATGCCATGCTGCTTAAGACTGACTCTGTTTGAGAGAAGCAGGACAGACTACTGAATATCTCTTTTGTGTGTGTTTTCATGAGCCCTTCTAAAAGGCTGAATCATCGCTTTGCTCTATGTAAAAGTTCAACATTGAACTAGCAGAAACAACGTTGTTTAGTATTTACTTTGCGTGAAGCACTGTATGAAGCTCTTTATAAGATCTCTTCTGATATTTAAAATAATCCTGTTTATTTTTTCCATTTTACAGATCTGGGCAGGTAGTAAAGCCCAGATGTTTTAAGTGAGCTATCTAATTTAGTAAGTAGGAGAATTAAGATGTGAAACTTCAACACTACAAATCTGTTCTTGAGAATGCATTTTGCCAAGAATGTCAGCATGGATGGATCTTGAGAATATCATGCTAAATGAAATAAGACAGAAAAAGTTAAGAACCATATGATTTCACTCCTATGTGGTATATAAAAGTGAAAGCAATGAATGAATAAATGAGAAAAACAAACAAATAAGAACTCATAGACACAGACAACAGCATGGTGGTAGTTACTAGAAGGAGGGAGGTCGGGGATAGTAAAGGGTGAAGGGGGTCAAATATATGGTGACAGAAGGACACTTGAAGTTGGGTGATGGACACACAATGCAATGTACAGATGATATAGCATAGAAATGTACACTTGAAACCTATATAATCTTATGAACCGATGTCATCTCAATAAATTTAATTTTTAAAAACATCAGTATGACCCAAGGGACCCAGAGTCTGATACTCGGTGCTTGGCCAGGTCCTTTAGGGGTTGAGCCCTGACTTTTATTTCGGGATCCACAGAATGCCATGCAAAAATCTTGGTTTTATGTTCATGAAACATTTGGAGAAAAATTGTAGAACTTGACATGAACCAAGTATATGTGAATCATTGTGTATCTTAGCTGCAATGGTGTCACACTAATCTACATATGTGTAGATTACTACACCCTTTACTACTTTTACTCCATAAAAGTAACGACAATTTACATTTATAAGTTCAATGGCATGTTGTAGTGATTATCTGATTCTTTCACTTTTTATTTTGAATTTATTATAGATTACAGGACATTACACAGATGGTACGGAGAAGTTCTGTGTTTTTTCACTCAGTTTCCTCCACTAGTTACTTCTTACATATTACAGTACAATATCAAAGCTGAGAATTGGCATTGGTGTAAAAAAACATAGTTCTACACCATTCCATCACATATGTAGATTAGTGTGACACCATTGCAGCTAAGATACACAATGATTTCATCATAAATTATCTAATTGAATAAATGCATACTCATTTGGCAAGCATATACTGAAATATAATGTCTGGGCTGAGAGACTAGAACTCCTCTGAATGAATTCAGGTTATTATTTTCAGATTTAATGTAACTTACCTACCATTTGTTTTTAATATATATGCTATTACAATAGCAGGTTAAATGAGCAAGTTTGTACCTCTGTGTTCATCAGCTGCAGGTGTATTGTTCCACTTAGAAAGATGCATATACCAGGACTAAATGCTGGCAGTCAGGTATTCCAGATGTAAAAAATATTGGGAAATAAAAAAATCCATTTTGGTTTTTCAGTTTATTTAAAAGCACTATATAACAAGTCCTGATCTTTATGTAGTATTTTATGTTTTTACCTGTTACCGTTGGTGGTAAAGGTGATGCCTTATTCACAGAGTCTTGGTTGCCATAGAATTGGAAAGGATATAACAATGATGATAATGATGGTGCTGTGTATTCTCATGGTAGTTACCAATTACTGAGTGCTCACTATACACCATTTACTCTGCATACATATTTCAGTCAATCCTCCTAACAGCCCTATCAGATAAGCATTATTATCCCTGTTTTAAAGGTGAAGAGACTGAGGGTCAGCAAGATTAAGTAACTTGTGCCAGCTTCCATAGCATTATGTGATGTACTTGTGATTCAGATGCACCACTGACAAATTCCAAAGCTTGTGTTTATAAGCATGTGGTCATCAAAAGAAAGCTGTGTCCTCAAAATATCCACAGGAGATTATTTCAAGGCCTCTTTAAAAACTTCCACGAGTAGTCCTTCTGCCCAGGTTGTGTGTGTGTGTGTGTGTGTGTGTGTGTGTGCAGAGACTGTATCCATCTGCTGTAAGAAAAGCCCATGCCTACATTTTTGAGGCCCTCAGTAAAGATAATGAATACTTATTTTCACATCATTTCGGCTTAAATATAATAATCATATAATCATTTACAAGTAACTTCAGTCCTTAAGAATTTGGGCTCTGAAAGTCTTCACTGGGTATAAATCTTAGCTTCACTATTTATCAACTCATCGAGCATGGAAGGTTATTTAACTTCTCTATTCCATAGTGTCCTCATCATTATGAAGGTAATAATATGAAGATAATAATATATCCTAAAGTTATTATGAGAACTTTACTATAAGTTCTGTAAAGAACTAAACACAGCATTTAGAACATGTGCTTTCATGTAAGCAAGCAGCAATACAGTATATATATTGTTATAAATATTACTACTACTATTTAGATATTACTTCATCCAGAATGAATAGTTTTGAAGTTACTTGGTTATCCTCCTTCACCCCATTTTCAGTTTCTCCAACATTTCACTAAAGTATGGGTTTAAATTAGTCAACATTTTACTAAATTATAGGGCTAAATGTAGTTCAAGATCTGACCAGTAACACATATAGCTTGTGATTTTATTAAGTTCTGAAGTCACGAAATTATCTGCAATAAGATGATTGTGTAATCATATTCATTCAAACATTTAAGTTCACCAACTGCCTTACCAGTTTCCATGTCTCACAGCTATTTCTTTCCCTTTTGAAGACTGGATAGCAGAAAAAGCTGTCTTTAATAACTGCTTGGAGGTCATCTGCATTTGCCACCTGCAGGTGGAAGTCTCCTTCATACAGCCCTAAATAGAAGGTTGTATAATTTGGCCTCTGAGGGAGACAGATTGTATCAGACTTTTATATAATTTATCATCCACAGAGTGTGTTAAGGTACTTTTGATCTTTAAAAGCAGTATCTTTCAAAGTCATGTGCTACTTACATGTGACCATTGATCCTTCTTGGCAATCTCAGTACCATGCTGATTTTAATAAGTGAGTGAATTTTTGCGATGGTACACTGAAGACTCGATTTAATTGAGACCCTAGATCCTCTTGAAATCCAGTTGGGAAGATCAAATGAGAGAAAGTATGTAAATTGTTCTTTAAAAACAACAAAGAACTGAGTAACCATAAGATGTTTTATTATAATAATTCTATAATATTCATCAAACTCTTGATTTCACTGAATATTAAAGTTTCTTTGCCTTGTACAAAATTAAGGGCAGAAGTCTACCAAATAAGAGCCATAGTGTTTTAAAATATATTCATATTGTCTTTGCATTTCATTAGATTCCTTATACTTCTTTACAGAATGCATTTTAAGCATAGAACTAAAAATTTGGTGTCACAGAGAAAGCTGTGGTAATTTATAAGCTTTGGTTTCTAGAGACTTGCAGAAGTTTTTCCATCTTTCTGGTGTTTTATTTCTGTCAGTTTGCATTGCTTCTTTCCTCTCCTTCTCCTCCTCCGCCAGGTTTGGTTTTGAGCTTTGGATTCAAAGAAACCCCAAAGTCAAAACAAAATGGTCAGAACTGCTGACTCTTGTTTTGTAACCTTTTTCAGTTCAGCGTTCACAGGAAGAGAAGGCGCTGACCAGAAATGGGGCCTTACTTCACCCAAAACGGTTGGAAAATTCAGGAACCTTGGACTGAACTTGGGCCAAGATATAGATATGTACCAATGCTTCAACACTTTTCTAACTCATTTAAATATAATTTAATGAACTATCACCCTACAAAAGTAGATTTCATACTTAAAATTTATTATTAACCTGGCAGCTATTTTTGATGAAAATTAAATAATCTAGTTTATATTTTGTATTAAAATCAATCTCTTGGTTTTTAAAGTTGCAGGTACATTTGGAACCTTACTTGTAAAATGTATTTAGGCGTCTTAATTACTTTTGACATTTTTGAAGATTTATAATT
Organism: Tonatia bakeri; assembly: GCA_004024845.1. Classification (NCBI taxonomy): domain Eukaryota; kingdom Metazoa; phylum Chordata; class Mammalia; order Chiroptera; family Phyllostomidae; genus Tonatia; species Tonatia bakeri. The sequence continues at coordinate 95,691 of PVIA01005857.1, forward strand.
ACATAAAATAAAATTATACTAAACTGTGCTTATTGAGTTTCAACTCAGAAGTTTTATAGCCATGTCATAAATCTTTCACAATATAGTGTTTTTATAATGAAATGCGACAAATGCAATAATAAACACCAATCCGGGGGTCTTGATTGTATGTTCACACAGGAGTTATGCATACTAGAATCTTACTTGGGTCAATTTCCAGTGCTCATTTTGCCAAAATCTGTTTTCACACTGGGCAACTGTAAAAAATGATCATCTTGAGGGGCAGCCTATTGATGGCAAAGCCTTCTGGTTATTTTTACTTTCCCTGGAAAGCCTGATTATGTCTTTCAAATATGATTTCACTTAGACCTTTCTTTGGTTTATATGTCTCAATACTAATAGTAACCCGATAGTTATGGGGAACTTAGTTTGAGACCAAAAGGCAGTTTTCAGTCAGCAAAGAGTGTAAAAATAAATTGATTCCAAGCAATAGCTAAAATGGTGCATTCTAAGTGTCCAAATAACTTTAAGGTTTCAAAAATTACTTATTATAATTTTCCAGAAGTAATCGACATAATTAGGATATTTTTTAACTGGTAGAAGGTATTAAAAACCAATGTCTACTGACATTTCTATCAGTTTTATTTAGAAGATAATAAAATATAAAACAATTTTAACATAGGTTGTATATATACTAAGACAGTGTATTAAAAAGTATGCTGAATTTATGGATCTAATGGGGAAAATTAAAACTATCATATTGCTTAGTTGAGTGTCAAAATATGGAGGTGCAGTAGATTCATGTTTGAAATCCAGACCATTCTGTGTTACCTCTAGGGATGATTTGGTGTAAGGGGAAAAATCTATCCATTTCTTTGTGTTTCTGATTCTTACTTGGCTTCACATTATTCTATTAATACAATGATTTTTAAAGTGCCTTAAGAAACTTTATATTTTACCTTCCAAATATATAAAACAGTTACAAGGACAAAGCATTTATAAGCTGTAACAGTTTTAAGAACTGTGGACATCATTCTACTAATAATAGGGAAATAACTTTTTATTTGGAAGTTCTTCAAGTATTCTTTACTATGCTGAAGAGGTATTCACTCTAGGATATTATGTTCTTGCTAAGAATCTAACAGAATGGTTCAGAATATGAGGGAGAGGCTTAAGGGTGATGGTTGTACTGAGTGAAATAAGCCAGGCTGTGAAAGACAAATATCACATGATGTCACTTATAAGTGGAAACTAATCAACAAAACAAACAAACAAGCAAGATATAACCAGAGACTCTGAAATAAAGAACAAACTGACAGTAACCAGAGGGGAGAGGGGAGAGGGATAATAGGGGAAACAGGGGAAGGGCCATTAGGGAACATGTATAAAGGACACATGGCTAGGTTCAAGGGAGGAAGGCAGGGATGGCTGGGGTGAGGGGGTGGTGGTGGGGGGGAAATTGAGACAACTGTACTTGAACAATAAAAAAAAGGGTGATGGTTGTATTTATTCTACAGAACCCAGTGATTTTTGAGATCCTTTGTCTACACAGTTGTTTTTTATTCTAATGTTCAAAGTTGGTTCTTTCAACAAAATATTAATGATTCCTAGAGTTGAATCATTTTTTACTTATTTGAAACTTGCAGATTTTTTAATAAATCATGTTTAGGTTTCAGGACTTTAAGTGGGAGAAGAAGAGATGCTTCCATAGTCTCTTTCGATTTTGAACCCATTCACACTATATGTAAAATATCAAAACCTTTTTTAACTGAATAAATGAATAAGTGGGTAAACATGAGGAACTGATGTAGCCACTAGCACTGTATAAGTTGGGAGACATAACACTATTTGATAATGAAATGAGAAATAATTATTTTCCTTTAATCTATTGAAGTGAATAATTTAAATTTTGTCTTTAAAAATATAAATAAGCTAGTCTTAGTAGCTAAAATGTTATTTAGAAATAGAAAATAAGTGAGTGATTTTACTTTATAAAACTGATATAGAGGCTATTGTCCAAATTTCAGCTTATTTAGTGAATACACTGGAAAATTAAAAAAAAAAAACTACAACATGGCCTGGTTTTGTTGTTTGGTCTTAGCTGGTTACATTTTTTTCTTTTACCTGTTCATCCTGATGATCTTGTAGTAGAGATAGAAAATGAAGTCCTGGGGAAAAGATACAGTCAAAGTAAAAAATCATCTTTGGGAGGGTGGTCATTTCAGAACTAATCCAGTTCCTATAGATACGAGAATTAGGGAAAGTTTCACAAGGCATTTGAGAGACAGGTGTGTCCCTTCAACACTGGTGGGAGAGAGTGTGAACCAGCAGACCTGCCGGATACAGTCTGGCCATCATAGCCACCAAGTCAAATGTTCTATGTAATATTAAGGAAATTATCATAGGCAGAGATTTATAAGAATGGTCTTTCCATCATTATTTATTTTTTGAAGAAATTAGTTATGCACTTGTAAAGGACTGGAGTTCAGTTGTGAAACATCAATGTGACAATAAAATACAATAATCAAAATCACGTTTGGATCATATTTAAAGTCAAAGGAAAAGTGATCATTCCATAATGCCGAGTGGAAAAAGATTGGGTCACAAAAGTGTCCCAAGCTTGTTAATATTGATTTTATGTATGTATAGAGAAAAAATGACAATGAAATAGGTAAGAATGCTGTGTGCAATGTGGAATGATTTAAATTTTCTTTCTTCTTGGCACCTTTGTTTTCTCAGCTTTCTATCATAAGTATATATTACTTCTTAGTAAAATGAATTATATTTCTAAAAGTATGATAGGGACGGTGTGGGGGTGGGGTGGAGGGGGAGTCGAGGCGTTGGGGAGAGGGCGGGAAAGAGCAACAAAATAAAATGTTGGGAGCCGGATTCGTCCTGTGGGATCACGTACTTCACAGTAAGACTGGCACTGTTCACTCCTGTTCCTCTCCTCACCTACTGCTCTCTGAAGCCCCCAGTTCAGGTTTAGCAGGTCCCCCAGAAGGAAGAACTGGGAATGGCAGAAGGTCCAAACGGGAGGGGGCCCCTGAGCATGGTCCTGCTTCAACCTCATCTCCAATGCACACAGTTTTTGCAAAGCAGAAGACCGCGTCTCCTCCTTTGACTGTTTTCCTCGCCTGTTCCTAGATGCGACTAGACCAAAGCTGTCTCCCTGCTTTAAAAGAGCGTGTTCAGGCGACCCAGCGCGGGGAAGACCTGCCCTTCCCCTCTCCCCCAGGAGACTGGGGAAGCGCCGGCCTGCGGGGAACTCCGTGGGCGCCCTAGGCCCCCCGGAGCCCAGCTGCCCCCGCCCTCCCATCTCCGCGTAAAAGCGCGGGGCCCGCCGAGGGACCCCAACAGGGCTGCTAGTTCCGGGAGCAGACAGAGGGAAATAGAGAGCAGGGGCGGCGGAGGGAACAGTGAGAGGCAGCCTGTCCTCTCGACCCCCCTGCCTTCCGCATCTTCTTTCTTCTCTCTAAGAGCCTGGATGACCGGACGAGTCCGGAGCCTGCGCCCAGCGCCCCTCCAGAGCCTCGGCTCCTGATCTGCTAAGCACGCAGGCCTGAGTGGAGTGCCTGCCAGGGACGGCACCGCAGACTCTTGAGACTCAAAACAAAAGTCTATTTTTAATATCTAATTTTTAAAAAGACACGGAACAGAGATTGGACTCGATGGAAACCCCCGAAGTCTGCCGTGTGCGGAGAGGATTCACTTTCCACCCACCGCAGGCAGAAATTGCTTCTCAGTTCACGCCTCGACGACCTCGCGGGCTCTCACGGCTTTTGCCAGGCGCTGCCCGCCCTCCGCTGCCCAGCACACTTCACGGAGAGCGATCCCGTGGATATTAACTCTGCGGGGACTGCGGGTGTTTTCCAATTACGACCCGAGCTCCAAAAGACCAGACGTTCTGTTCAGGAGCGTCTCTCTAGGCCCTTCAGCTGCGCCACTGCCGGGCCCTGAGACACCCCGAGCCCGCACGCGCCCAGGCGAGAAGGGAGCAGACGGGTCCCTCCCAGATCGGCTCAGCACGTTTCCTTTTTCTTGCAACTCTCCAAGAGCTCGGTCATGAAGGAAATGTAGACAATGGCCAGGCGTAGCGTCTCGATCCGCGAGAGTCTTTTCTCGTACGCAAAAGTGGGCACCTTCCTCCGCAGCTGGTCGAAAGCCTCGTTGAGATTGAACATTCGTTTCCTCTCGCGGATGTTGGCTGCCTGCCGCTGGGCATAGGTGATCACTCGTTTCCTCTTAGGACGACCCAGCAGGGAGGTGCCTCTTCCGTGCTCCTCTTCCTCCTCCTCCCCCTCGTCTACTTCACCCTCCTCTTCTTCTGGATCCTCCTCCTCAAAGCGCGCTAGACTCCTGGGTCTTCCCTCCTGGAGCACAAGGCCTCGGTTCCCAAAGTGGACTTCGGGCGCGAAGTCACAGAGGAGCGGGTGCCCGGGGGAGGCGAGGGACAGGTCGGCGACGAAGTCCAGCACGGTGGCGTCCACGCAGCTCTCGGGATAGACCGCCATCGCGTCCTCTTGGCCGGTTGTCTCATCGGTTTCTCGCAGGGAGTGGCAAGACTGGTGATCGGCGTCCTAACAGCCCTGAATCTGATGCGATAGCATCGGCGAAGGGCCAGGGGACGTTAATATTTATAACTAAGCCGATAACAGGATTAGTCGCACTGATTGGGAAGTCTGTGACGACGTCCCTCCTCTCGAAACTGATGGAAGGGGACAAGCGTGAGCAAGCCTGGAAGACTCACTCAGAGAGACCGGCCTCCGATTCTGCGGTCCGTGTAGCTGCGCCACCTGGGACAGTTCCTTCTTGGCAACTACCCCCAGCTCTTACCTGCTGTGCTTTTCGCGTCTCTCCTCACCCCGCGGCCAACTAATATTCTTCAGGCTCCTTATCTCAAGGAGTTCTTTAATTTAGAGTTGGCTTTTCAAAGCGAGGATGTTTTCCACCTCTCTGGCTTCTCCTTGGCTTCCGACTCGGAGTTTTGAACCTTGCCGTGTGACGCTGCCAATGAGTGTGAAAAAAGTGCATGTGCTTTTAATGATGTCTTGAAGAGGGGCCCTGCCCGCCGCGGGTGGAGGGGAGTTGTTTGTCCGGTATCCCAGTGCAGCGGCTACTGAAAGGCAAGATCTTCCATTAGCTTAAGTAAGCACGACTGAGCGGCCCAGAGCGCATTCCCCAGAGTCTCTGTTGGAACCGGCTTTCTCCTTCCAGGGCTTTGTAAACATCTCTCCTGCAGCGTTACAAACCCTGACTTCGAAAGTCTGTTTTGTCATAAGCAGCCTAACAATTCGGATACTTGACTTTCCTTTCCCTACCCTTATCTCCTACTCATGTAAAGGAGAGGATTTTACTCCAAGGGCAAAAGTTATTATGGCAATAAATTGAAAAGGGGAGGCTCAGCATATTTTCTCAGAGCTTGCTCTCATGAATAATCCGTGTGTGTGTGTGTGTGTGTGTGTGTGTGTGGCACTAAGCAAACCTTTGCCCCCCCAAAACAACTTCAATATCCTTTAAAAAATGTGATTTACCCTTTGGCAAATCCATGGGTCCATCAGCCTGCCTTCTGCTGAGAAGTCTTTCTGATGAGAATTTTAAATTGCTGATCGGTATTTGTGAACAAAAAAAAATCCTAACACCTCCATCTGGCTGATTTCCTTCATTGATCTTCACTACCCAACAAGACATAAGAGCAGAAACTATACTTTATTGAATTCTATTTACAGGAGATTTTTGGCTATCCTTAGATAATTTTTTACATAAAAAGAAAATTCAATCAAAATTCTGATTTCATGTTATCTAATATTTTAACAAAGAAGGATTCATTTTTCTTTTTTTGTTTATCAGTAACTATATTTAATTATTCAGTGTAGGGAATTTTAAGAAGACACTGCGAACAGAACAACTTGTTAGAAAATCATTTTAAAGATGTATTAGAAGACATAGCTGGGGGGAAAAAAGAGGATGAGCAAACAGTTGCCTTACTTCAAGAAGGAAAAAATCACCAAGCACATCAATTCCTATAAAGAAGGTAAGTTGCAACTATGATGCTTCGGTTAGTACATTGGACAGCTCCCAGAAACCGCCTATTTCTGACAGGTGAACTCAATTCCCCTTCCTTCTTCTTAGATTCCCAGTGTATACTCCCAGATACAGTTCAAGCAGGGCCATCTAGAATTCTTTCTCTTTCTTTTTTAACCCACTGTGTCATAGCTCCCCTCGCTCTTTGGTCTTTTAACTAGTTTTATTTTTCCTCACTTGTGTTTACTCTTCGCTCTCCAAATTTTATTGTGGTAATGCAGGCAGAGAAAATTTGAAATGTACATTCCCGAAAGAGGTTAATGAGAATGAGATCTTTTGACTATGATCGCATATTTGGTTTTTACTAAATATTCAAAAAAGACTGAAAAATAAAAATGAATTGGACTTCCAACAGTAGCTGAGAAATAAGTAAATGGGAGAGTTAATTTTTGTTTTGACAAGAAGTGACATGCTTTCTAACTCTTGTATACCTTAATGTGTTATTACGTATTGGACAAATTTTATAGTTGATTTTTAGTTCTTAAATTTTTCTAATGATTTATATTCCTTTTTAAATGCACACATACATGGATTAAATACCTCATGTGGTAAGAATCTAGTTCTACAACAAAATACTTTAGGGCACCTAATGAAAGGAAACATGGTAAAAATTTAAACTTAAAACTTAATAAAATAGATGTCAGACACTATCATGTGATGCTAAAGAACCACTTTTCTTGGACTAAAATTCTTTATTATTTTATCCAAGGCAATGAATATTTCAACAAGCACACCACAACAAAGACTGTGACAAAATTAATGGAACCAACACCCATAATTGGTTTCAAATATTAACATTTAAATATTGAGAAATTTGTAAAAATGTCTTTGAAGGTATGTCTTTAACATAATTTTAAAATCCTCTCTTTTTAATTTCATCATAAAATCCTAATATAGACACTTCTGTTTAATAATTTCTGTTTATCTTATAACATTCTAATTCTGATGACAATATTAAAGCAAAAATGTTAAAATCTAGGTTATAATGATTACATATGTTTTTTTGTTGATAAATATAATCAATTACAGAACACAAATAAGTGAAAGTGTTTTCTCTGCCTATTTTGAAGCATCTACTTGAAGATGTTTTTGTGAATATTTCATTCCTTAGTAAACATAAGTAAATGTTGTAAATTTATAAAATATTAAGTAGTTTAAAACAGTTCATCCCATTGGAAGGAACCATTATTTTCATTTCTAGATTTGAAAGTTAAGGGAGAAACATTTCAAATAACCCAACTGAAGATTAAAGAAGGTAAGTTCAAACTTGTCTCCTTTTAGTTCTAAGCCTATAATTTATAATTATTCAGTTATCTACAAGGAGGGTTTTGTAAAGAATTTGATAAACCCTCCATAAATTTTGCTCAAGATGTTCCAGGATATGATCATGAGATAACAATTTTGCTCACTTTGTTACCTCCTTTAACTCTATAGGCCATCCCAATTAAACATTAAACATTTTGTATATGCTATTTTCTGTATTCAGAACCAAAGCAGAAAAGAAGCAAATGACCACGAATAACTTGAGCAGGAGCTCTTAAGGAGGCTGGAGGGTGGGATTGAGTGGTGAGGAGAGAAAGGTAGATTAAAAAGTATCTACAGTAAAGCAGATACCTAACTCTCTCAAATGTGTTAAACCTTCCCTCTCCCTCCCTTTTTCACATCCCTTCCTTTATTCTTACAGAATCATTAATTTAGGGAAAGTGATAAAGTAGAACAACAGCAGACTATTGCAATGTTTGCAGAGAGAAAGGTCTAAGAAACACTCCCTTAAGTCACACAATAAGTGGGCTGTGTCCTTTTCTCACTCAGTTTCAAATTACATATGTCTTGTGGCCATGGATGACTTTAGAGTTAAAAGAATATATATACATCAACTTAATTTTTTTATTTTAGGTTGACTTTTTTGCAGTTGAATATGTATTTAAAAAAATCACCAATTATATATACAGCTTAGTGAATTTTCAAAAAGTAAACATACTCATGACACTAGTGCCCAAATCAAGAAATTGAGTACTCAAGAAATTGGAGCTGATAAACAAATAGATAAATCTTAACTGTATCACTTGAGACTATTTCAACCTCCCCCACAACGTTGTGCTCAGTCACTAGCCACTCTCCAAAGTACCAGTCTCCGATGTATTATTCTTGACTTCTAAGATCAATTTAGCACATTTTGAGCATTAATAAACATAAACCATACTCTGTATACTCTTTTGTGGTTTCATTCAAGATTTTAACTAGACTCATGCATATTATTTTCACTGCTAAATAGTACTTCATTGTGTGAATATATCTTCTACTGTTGATGGGCATTTGGGTAGTTTCCAGTTTTTCGATATTACAAGTTGCTATAATTTGGATATTGTACATATCTTTGGTGAGAACGTTTATGCATTCCTGGTCAGCATACACCTAGAAGTGGAATAGTTTATGTATATGTTCAGCTTTAGTAATTATTGATAAATTGCTTCCCAAAATGGTTGCAACAATTTACACTGTCAACAGAGATGTATTAGAATTCATTTCTTCACATCCTTATCAAAAGTTAGCATTTTCAAGCCATTCTGAAGATGTGCATTGTGGTTTTGATTTGCATTTCCCTGATAACAAATGACCTGCTATTTAAAATATAAGTGTAATTAGGCTCTGGATGAATTACAAGCAACTAAGAATAAGAAGAGGCAAAGTTCTTTGACAGAGCAGACTTCTATTCTGCCAAGTGCTTGTCATTGTCAAAATTCATCCATTCAAAAAAGAAGGCAGCTGCTTGGAGAGACTCATCCTTTCCACCCTCATTTCCACCTATACCACCTTCTTTTGCCATAGGGAGTTCTGACAGAAATTGCTCATTGTTCTCCAGGATGTACTTACTCTGCCTTTTAGCCATAGGCCCACCCACCCATACTTTAGTTGGACATTTCTGCCCCACCACATTCACAGCAATGGGATAAATGAGAAGCAAAGTGTGCAAATTAAAGTTGCTCTTTTGAAGACGAAAACACTTGCCTTGCACTTGGTCTGTTGCCCTCTCCCCACAGCCTGGAATGTGAGGACTTCGGTGGTGAGCTGGCGCTGACCAAGTAGACATCACTCCATGCCAGGGGTCAGATAAGCTTTTTTTGGGGAAAAGAATGGATAGTACCTATTTTAGGTTTTGTAGACTGCATGATCTCTGTCACAACTAGTCAACTCTACCACTGTGGTGTGAAAACAGCCATAACTAATACATAAATGAGTGAGTGCTGCAGAGTTCCAGTAGAATTTTACTTACAGAAGTAGGCGGCAGGCAGAATTTTGTTTTCAGGCTGTCGTTTGCTGACTGCTGCCCTGGGGGATGGGAGAGCAACAGGAGGTGGGGTCTGCAGTGATCTGATGGAGTGAATTGCACCTCTCAAAGAGAGAACATCAGAGGAAGACCATACTCCCACCGCACACCAGCTTTCTTATTGCAGTGGTGTGTTTTCTGCTGGCAAAACGATTACACAGCTACATACGCTATTTTACATCTATTTCAAAGTGTCATTTTTAAAAAATTGCTCAAGTTAGTTTAAAAATTTTTTTTTTTGCCTCAGGTTTTTCCTATTCACATGAAATGTCTTTCCTCTTAATATGAAAATTAGCCTTGGGACAAATCTATTTTCCAAATTTTTATTAGTTTTTACATTAGTTGTTCTTTGAACCCTCTCCAAATTTTTCACTTCTCTTTGAAAAACTTGTGGAAGTTAGAGAGGTGTGAAGGAAGAAATATCCCTTAGGATGTTATAAACTACTACCCCTAAATAACTTCCCCTTTTCCCCTCATTTCCTATACTATATTTTTGCACAGTATTTTTAATAGTGACTTTCTTTTAAAATAAATATAGGTTTGATAGTCATCCATAAATCCATAAGTTCTGTGTACATTTGGAGTTTAAACACTATATGTGTGATTTTGCAATTTAATAATTTTTCAAAATTTTTATGCCATCATACTCTTCACTTGTGATATGGAGGAAATCTTAATTTTAAGTTAAAATGTGTAACTGCCAAAAGTCAAACCAGTTTTAACCTAATAAAGTGGACCATTTAATTTGGTTAAACCTAATATATTAAAGAACACTTCCACTTAATAAGAAAATGAAATTAAATATATTAAAATTAATATTATACATGAATGTACTACTTACATCAATATATACAAATTATAATGTTATTTTATCATGTACCAGATTTATTTTACCCTAAATTTTAAAAAAACATACAATTTTTCAACAAATTTTTATTGAATCCCAACGACTGCCTGGTCCATGTGGCAGCATTGATTTAGGAGTTTGATGTACATTAATGGATGAGATAGGAAACACAAACAATTCTTTATTGTGTTGAAGGTTGTATTATGGGAAAAATGCTTAGTATAAGCAGGGATCATAAATGCTGAAAATTTGGTGCAAGTTACTATTTTTAATAGGGTTATCACATAAAAGTCTGATCGGAGGTGATATTTGAATTCTGGAAGGTGGTAGGGAGGCAGTCAAGAGCGCATCAAATGAGAGTGTCCAGGCAAAGAGAACTGACAGTTCAGAGAAGATAAGGAAGAAGGGCTCCTGGGATGCTGGAGGGACACCCCAGAGGCCACGAGACAAAGAACCGAGCGAGGGACGAAGGGGATGAAGTCGGTGTGGTCCTGTGGGGCAGGGTTGTACCACATAGGGCCTTTTCAACCATTTAACGACATTGGCTTTTACTTTGAGTAAGATGGGCATCCACTAGAGCCTTTTGAAGATTTACTTACTGTTTAAAAAACCTGTTTGGCTCATGAGTTGGGAATAAATTCTACAGGGAACACAAAGGAGAGAGGGAGATTTGACTAGACGGTTTTTACAGTAACCCAGGTTCAGAGCAGTTGCTGTGATACACAGTGGTTACATTGGGGATATATTCTGAAGAAAATTCAACCAGATTTGCTGATTGTATGGGGGTCGGGGGAGAAACGGGTCAAGGGTGATGATCCCAAGGCTTTGGTATGAACAACTAGAAAAGGTGTCATGATCAAAGAGAAGAGAAAGAGCCCAGGAAAAGTGTATCTGGGACAGCATGAATATCAGATCAGTGTTGCGTAAATTGAGTTTAATTTTGTTAGATAGTCAAGTGGGGACACTGAGGAATTCTCTATCTCTCTCAGGGTAAAAGTCATAACCATGTCTTAAAAGGTGCTATTTTACATGATACATTATTTTCCCACACTAATACCTGTGAGAGTGCCTGTCTTATTTCCCTCCTCCTTCACTCTGCTTTAGTGACGTTGGTCTGTTTGCTGCTCCTCCAACATGCAGACACATTACCTGCCTCCGTGCCTCTGCATTTCTGTTGCCTCTGACTGCAGTACCCTTCTCTCAGTTGTCTCTTCCTTAGGTCCCTAGATAATGCCAGCTTACCAGAGAAGCACTTCCTGACCCCTAACATAGACCTCCCTCCTCTGCCTTGCACTCTCTACAGTACACAGAGCTCTGACAGTATATATTTACTTGTTTGCTTGTTAACTTTCAGTTTCCCTCATTGGACTATGAACTCCCAGTGGTAATTATAGAAGTACACTGCTTGGATTTCTCTTTCAATTGGAAGGATTGCATTAAACCAACATGCTCCCACTGTGGTGTCTTAGGGATCTGCTGCACCATTCAAGCTGAGGCCACGCTCTTTCTGGTCAGCCTCAGCATGAAAGGAATACTAGGGCCTGGCCATTCTACCCAGTGTGGGACATCTCAATAGATAACATTTCTATATCGTGTTTGCTGTTTTTTTTTTCCAGTTCTGCATCATAGTTTGAGGTTCTTCGGTGCAGATCCCATTCTTCTCCTCTTCCTCCTTCTTCTTCCTCTCCTTCTTCTTTCTTCCTC
>PVIA01005858.1:0-107872 GCA_004024845.1 Tonatia bakeri
AGAGAGAGAAACATCAATGTGCGGTTGCTGGGAGACATGGCCTGCAACCTAGGCATGTGCCCTGATTGGGAATCGAACCTGCGATGCCTGGTTCGCAGCCCGCGCTCAATCCACTGAGCTACGCCAGCCAGGGCCTAGAAATACTTTTATAGAATTTTATATTTGCAAATCTATTGGGATTTATGTATTCCATAAAATTGCATTTTAGAAAGAAATCTACAGCACAGTTATGTTTCTGTTTTTTGTTTGTTTAAAAAATGTATTTTAGAGAGAGCGAGAAACATTGACTTGTTGTTTTACTTATTTATACATTCATTGGTTGAATCTTGTATGTGCCCTGACCAGGGATCGAACCCACAACCTTGGTTTATCAGGATGATGCTCTAACCAACCGAGCTACTGGGACAGGGATGGGGTAATCTTTTCTTAAAGATGTTCAAACTTTCAGTGAAAAGTTAGGTATTACTGAAGTATATCAAATCCAAGTGTACAACTTTTCAAATCTGGTGTTAAATCCCAAATTATACCATGGGTATTTAAGTTACCTGTTCGATACTACTGAGTTGTGCTTCAGTAACATTAAATCAAAAACCAGAACTCTTGGTCTTAATATTGAGCCATATTGTATTCATCTCTTACTAATTCATAGAACAGTGTTAGTTTTTTAAATTGGCTATTCAAATAAGTCATATTCTGATGAAGTCTCATTACATTTATATAAAGTTTTAGTGTTTATGTTTTGTGAATGCAGACACAGATGTGTTTATGTCAAAGATAAAGTTCATCAGATGGAGAATTAGAGGATTATTCATGTTTTGACACTTCTATTCTCAACCTAATGATTATTTAACTCAACAGGTGGCAGACACAAGCCCCCCACCTTGTTTTATCTGGCTCAGCACCTTGTTTCTACCCTGTGGCAGCGCTGAGCTCTTACTTAACTGTTAAGGAGTAGTTACATTTATACAGTCCTAAAATTACATTCGGCCCTTTGAAGGCAACCATGAGGCTGATGTGCCCCCCACCCCCCCACCAGTGAAAATGAGTTTGACACCCCTGATTTAACTGATATCTTTGGAGGTGCTTAATAGATAATGATCTTTAACCATGCCAGACATAGTACGCGTTTAGCTGAGTGTATAAATACACAGTTTATAGAACTCTAATGACTGTTTTGTCTGGATAATGTTTTATTTAAGAAAATGTCTCTCACATTCTCATAGACCATTTTAAAAAACAGCTTTATTGAGATGTAGTTTACATACCATACCATCCACCCATTTAAAGTACACAATTCAGTGGTGTTTAGTATATTCACAGATATGTACAACCATCACCACAGTCAATTCTAGAGCATTTTCATCACCTCAAAAATTAAACCTTCACCCTTTTATCACCCCCAAGTACCTGCTCCTAGCCCCGAAGCAAGCAGTAATCTACTCTGTGTGTAGATTTGTCTATTCTGAACATTTCATATAAATGGAATTATGTGGTCTTTGTAACTAGCTTCTTTTACTTAGTTTGTTTTCAAGGTTCATTTACATTGTAACATATAGTAGTACTTCATTTGTTTCTATACCTGAATTGTATGGATTTTGTTTGTCCATTCATCAGTTTATAGCCATTTAGGTTATTTCCAGTTTGTGGCTCTTATGAATAGTGTTGCTGTAAACATTCTTATACATGTTTCTGTGTGGACATATGTTTTTATTTCTCTTGGGTAGATACCTAACAGGGGAATTGCTGGGTCATATAGTAACTCTGTTAAATCATTTGAGGAACTGCCAAACTGTTTTCCAAAATGGCTGTCCCATTTTATATTCCCACCATCAATGTGTGAAGGTTCCAATTTCTCGCTGTCAGTATTTGTCTGACATTTTGATTCCAGCTCTTCTACTAGGTGTCATGGGGCATCTCACTGTGGTTTTTTTGTGTTTCTCTCATGACCAATGATTTTGAACATCTTTTAATGTGTTTTTGGTCATTTGTAAATATTTCTTAGAGAAATGTCTGTTTGGTGCTCAGTTAAATTTTACAGGAATTAGGTGAACACTTTGTAAAGTATATGATTGTCAAGTACAGCTGAAACTAATACAAAATAGTCCTGGATATAAACTGTAATTGAGAAATAAAATTTAAATTAAAAAATGTAAAGAAGATTACTAGTCTATTAACTGCTGGCATGTGAGTACTTACAAGAAAACAAAGAACATGCTGATCATTAGGGACCTATATGGATTCACTAATAAGTTACTCAAAGTTAAAGTTTTAATCTTTATTTGATTTCTAAGTCAAAGGAATATAGCTGAAGCTAGTATATTTTGAGTCCATCAAGGTGGTTTGGAGTGTTTCACTGATTACCCATGTTTAAGGTGGAGGGACTTGGGCTGCATAAACTGTGGCGCCCTGCTAGAGATGATGAATGTTTTCCTTGAGGGAGGTCTTTGCTATTCTTTGGCCTTGGCTTTAATCTGATAAGCATTTTTACAGTGTCCTGAGTGAAGGGAGGTTTGGGATGACCTACATCTGAGTAAAAACCAGTTCAGAAGTTGAGAGAAGCCGGATTCAAGATGGTTATATAAATATGTTAAAATCAGATTCCAGTCCTGCTTTAAGTTAGGATGGGAAAGTGGATCTTGCCTGTTAGAGAGTCATCAACAAGAGATCAAGGCCTTTTAGTTGTGTCCAAGCTTGCTATGTGTTAGCTGTGGCTTCTAATAAGAAGTTAGTGTTGGTAGCAGTGACAAAAATCCATTTTACTGGTGTGGGGGTGCAAAAAATGCTCCTCCCAGATTTCTAAGTTCTTCTGATTAAGCTAAAATAATCAGAATAACATGAGAGGTTAATAGGTGAAAATATCCAAATTTATTACATAAGTACATGTGGAAGTTTCGTAAGAATGTGACACTTGATGGTACACCTTATATGCCATTTTCGACTGAGGAGAGGGAGGCAGGGGTCTGGTATTTCAAAGTGAAAGGCAATTTACAGGTAGCAGAGGAAGAGCAAACATGGTAAACAAATTCTTGGCCGTGCCACCCAGAAACAATGGGACACAGAGGGGAGTCCAGCTAATGGCCTTTACCTAATTTTTCCCTGTCTGACACATTTAATTTATGTTATTATGCTAAGGTGATGTTCCCTTCCTTTAAACCGTTTTTTTTTTTTTCTGTCTGAATTACTTTAGGCAGGGAAGGAGAAGGAGCAAAGATTCTTTTTGAGTCTCTTGTTTCTTAAACATAACCAGCTTAAAATATCCCAGAAAGTATATTTCGGAGTAGCAAAACTTTGGTCCCCTTTACTAGTCATGGAAGGTAACACTTGTACTGGGCTTCACTGGCCTAATGAAGAGTTAGAAGAAACAGTTTTTGGTTCCAGCTTCTCTGATAATTAATTTTCTTTGGGCATGTGTCTTAACCTAAGCCTCAATTTTCTTATCTCTGGTGATGGTAATTATCTGATTTTGTGTATTTCCTGGACTTGTGAAAATTAGATAATAAAATAAATATTGAAATGTGAGAAAATGTAGGGCATTTTGTGTGCATGATGTATTAATTCTGGATACTGTATTTTAAATTGGCCACTGGTACAAGATCATTTCTAGGCAGTGGGACAAGGATGGCAAGTCACGAATTTGGAGATGTGAAGACTAATTAAAGTGATGTGGAATGTTTAGCTTGCAGATAGGTTGGGCATCCCCTTTTTGAAGGGCATAAGAGACTAAGTATTGCTCTAGAATAGAAATAGAAGATAAAAGTTTCAAGGAAATACAAGGTCTTGTCCAGAAGGTATCCAGCCATGTAATATGAAAAATAGAGATGTTTATTGAAGAAGATACAAGACACAAGAAATATTGTACATAGGACAATGATACCTCAGTCCCCTTCAAAGTAGGCACCTTGGGATCTCACACAGTTCTCCCATTTGCCATCAGCTGCCCTGTCGTGTTTTCCCGAATCATATCAACTATCTGCAATCTCTTTCCTTTCAAAGGTGATTTTACTTTTGGGAAAAGCCAGAAGTTGCAGGGTACCAAGTTTGGACTGTAGGGAGGCTGAGTCACCTGGGTGGTTTGATGATTTGCCAAAAAACTCTGCATGAGACATGATGCATGAGCAGGTACATTGTCGTGCTGAAGCTGCCCATCACCAGTTGCCCATAGCTGCAGCCTTCTGAATCATCCTAATAGTTTCCATGGAAAAATGTTCAAATTTGCAAAATTTGATGCAGATTCATTTCTCTACTTGCTCAGTCATTTTGAATGCAGTGGCCACACAGTACACATACTCACTCAGTGACATCTACCATTCCCACTGACTAGTACAGTGAAGTTGTCATTGTTCACACACGTGCATTTTAGTTCAGTCTCTTTGGCTGCCAGGTTACATCGATGTTGCACAAACCATTCTCATTATATTAACAATGGCTGGACTTTCTCCGGACAGACCTCACAGATTTCAGCTCTGTGAAGAGCTCTACTAGTTCACGTGCCCTTATGAAATGCACTAAGTTGGGAAATTGATGGGAAGGATCTCCATTTTGGGCATGAAGTGGACCTAGATCTCATAACAGGCAATGTTTATTGAATGTTTCCATGTTCTAGGCACTATTCCAGTTCTCAGAACAACCTATGAGGTTGGGAATCATCTCTATTTTATAGTTGAAAAAACTGAGGCACAAAGGGATTAAGTAACTTACCCAAAGTTATAGGGTTAGTAAATTTCAAAGCTAAAATTGAGACCAAGGCAGTCTGGGTTCAGGAATCCACACTTCATTACTATTAAACAAAAATTTTCATTGAAAGTCTTTTTAAAAGAAAGGGCTTATTAGGCCATTGCTAGCAGCAAAAAAAAAAAAAAAAGAAGGTCTTGGGGCATGGAATCTAAACTACCATAGCAAGGTAGAAAAGACAGGTATGTCCATCCTCCTAGCGTTTTGCAAGCATTTTCATACATCAAGTGTATGTGTTGTGAGGGTCTGCATAAGCCCTGCTGAAAGGATTTACATTAGCTCTAGACAAAAGGGGTGGGAGAAGGAAGGGGGGGGCTAGTTCTGGGATAGGTACAAAGCTCATGCGTAAACAAGAAGCGGAGGCTCCTGGGATTCAATTGTGCCTGGCTCTTCTCTCTTTAGATAATCTCAGAAATAGCCACCTGGGAGTTAATTTAATAATTCCAACCTACACTAAGGAGTGTGAGCAGTCTTTTGTTGGTTTTGCACTGCACTGAATGGATTGACCCATTTTTGTCTCTTCCTTCCACCCTCTGGCCTGCTGTAATTTGATTTAGGACTTCTCAGAATTTACTCCTTGTCACCAACCAATTCTAGGAGTCCATAAGAGTAGTTAAAAGCATTTTATTTTATTTAGTTTTTCTTTTTTTAAGTTAAATTTTGTATTGTTGTTCAATTACAGTTGTCCCTGTTTTCCTCCCATTACTCACCCCTGCCCTGTCTATCCCCCCATTTATTTTTTCCAATTCATGATATTGTGTATCTGTAATGTTAAGAATGAAGAAACAAATTAGAAAGTCTTTTACTGGAATCGATAGAAAATTATTGTTTTAAAAAATATTTCTTCAAATAACTGGGAAATTTTTTGAAGAAATATTTTGCAACATGGAACACCTGAAAATTTCCCCTTGAAATTTACTTTGAAATGAATCAATGATATTTGAAGTGAAAAGTAGCTAGTTTTCAAGGAAACTTATTTAATACATTTATCCTTTGCTTTAAAGATGATCTCAAGCTTTTTAGATCAACAAGCCATCTTGTTTGTGGACACTGCTGATCGCCTTGCTTCGTTAGCTAGAGATGCTCTGGTTCATGCACGCCTGCCTAGTTTTGCCATCCCATATGCCATTGATGTACTGACTACCGGGTCTTACCCACGGCTGCCAACCTGCATTAGGGTAAGTACATTCTCCCCCACCTACCCTCATCTTAAAAGTTGAAAGCTTTAGCACTGGATCTACTATATTAGTAAGTAGACCAGCAAAAACTTATATTTTTAAAACAAATATTTTGTGTAGTTTGTTTTTTCCTCTGTAACTAAAATTGTGTATTTTTTTTAAATCGGGGTCAGAATGTGAGTAGGTATCAAAATGTGTGTTTTTTCTTTTTTTTTGGTGAGGATAAACAGATGTGTAGATGTAACTTAGATCTATTTCAGATATGAAAGTACTGCATGTTAGTTGCTTTGGGGAAGTGTTTTTAAAGATTTATTGTGTGGTAGTTTTACTGCCTTGGTACTATTGTATTTTATACTTTTAAGAAGTGGTGGAAGTCATCTAGTGACATTAAGTTGGTTTCATAAATAGAGCATGAAGATCATGTTGCGTGACTGTTGGAATCATTTGGCACTCTAATGCATGATAGTAAAGGTCACTATTATTGATGTAGACTGCAGGAATGAGTGTTGATGTTCTCTTAGGTAAAGTAAGAAAATACTGTGTTAAGACAGGTGCAGCTAAAAATTATGCCTCTTTGTATGTTATTTTAAAATCACTTAAATTCTTTTGAAGGATAAAATTATTCCTCCAGACCCAATTACCAAAATTGAGAAACAAGCCACACTTCACCAGTTGAACCAGATTCTTAGACATCGTCTTGTAACCACAGACCTTCCTCCTCAGTTAGCAAATCTTACAGTTGGTATGTACTTCAAGGTTAATTTTTTTTAACAGTTGACTTGTTAGAATATTTTAAAAGCTTTGGGGTTTTATTCAAAGAAATATCATTATGAAGTTTTGACCTACAATTCTAGTTGTGTTTGAATCTGTCACTTGTCAGCCCTATTATTTCTCTTTATTATGTAGAAATACAGTGCTGGTATTTGAAGCTGGCGAGTGGGTGTGAGTGAGTGAGATCACCTGGGGCTGCAGGAGAGATAAGTCTCAGGGTTGAGCCTCAAGAAAACATTGTTCATTGAAGTTAGAAGAGTTGCCTTTGGTTTCCTTCTTTTTTTTTTTTTCTTTTTCTTTTTATTGTAGAGAGAGGGGAAGGGAGGGAGAAACAGGGAGAGAAACATTGATGTGAGAAACATCCGTTGGTTGCTTCCCATATATGCCATGACCTGGGACTGAACCTGCAACCCAGGCATGTGCCCTGACTTGGAATTGAACTGGTGGCCTTTGCTTTGTGGGGTAACACCCAACCAACTGAGCCGTAACATCTGGGGGCTGTCTTTGGTTTCTCAATGACCTGGAACCTGGCTACTGCTTATGCAGAAACCACTGAACTATTTGAACACTTAATGAAAAAACATTCAATCTACTTAAAATTTCTTATAAGCAAGACTGACAGTTCTGGGTTAGCAAAAAGCTTTAAAAAAAAATCCTCACCCAAGGCCATGCTTATTGATCTTAGGGGAAGGGAAAAAGAGAGAGAGGGAGAGAAACATTGATGTAAAGGAGAAACATCGTTCAGTTGCCTCTTTCATGCGTCCTGACAGGGGATGGAACCTACAACCTAGGCTTATTCCCTGACCAGGAATCAAACCTCTGACTTTTTGGTCTAGGGACCAATGCTCCAACCAACTGAGCCACAGCAGCCAGGGTGAAAAGCTGCTTTTTTTTTAATAAGGTAGACTTCTTTTCTTTTTCTAAAAGCAAATGGTCGGGTGAAGTTTCGAGTTGAAGGAGAATTTGAAGCCACCTTGACTGTAATGGGAGATGATCCTGATGTTCCGTGGCGTCTTCTCAAGCTAGAAATTCTAGTAGAGGATAAGGAAACAGGAGGTAAATCACAAATATGGATTTAAATCCTAAGTATTGATTTAAATGTTTGGTGTTTTTATATCATTGAAACATTTTTACAGACCAATAAATGTGTTTAGCAATTTATCATGTAATTTGAAGTAGATTTTATGATAATCATAACTACCGACTGACCTTAGAGATTTTAGTGTTTAAATACAATATTCTTTAGTTTTCCTAGATAGTTTCAATTCTTTTTAAAAAAATTCATTGTCAGTTGGTACTGTGACATGATCTGTATGCTTTTCTGATTAACCACTGTCTTGTCTTCTGCTAATGGAAGATGGGCGAGCCTTGGTTCATAGCATGCAAATCGACTTTATCCATCAGCTGGTGCAGTCAAGGCTGTTTGCTGATGAGAAACCTCTTCAGGACATGTACAATTGCCTACGTATCCTTCTGCCTCTAGTCTTGAACTGTAGTAGCTTAAACTTTCCCCTTTCCCTTCTTTTGGTACAAATGAAGCTGGAGGACTAGTTAATGTGAAGAATAGTGATAAATCTATAATAAACCAAGTTTTAAATTTTACTGTTGACTTTGTGGATAAAAACAAAAAATGATGAATTAGAAATAGTACTATTTGGAGAAAAAAGTAGTACTGTTTGGTCTACACATATTCTCTATAAACTGATGAATTAAAGGGCAGTTTGGACCTTCCTTGTGGTTTGTTTATAATTAGATCAAAATTAAATATACCTTTTTCTAAGATTATGCCATGAATTATATTGCTTTTTAGGATGTCACTGAAGAAATATAATTCCAGAAATGTCTTTCATAACCAGCTTTTGGGAATACAGCTTTTATTAAATGAAGTTTGCTTATACTTAATTGGCTGTTGTAGTAATGTATATCACATTTGCTTAACAAGATCCATCAGATTCTTTCTGCTTATCACTTCAGTTGGAAGTGCTACATTCCCAAACTCTAATGTTAATCCGAGAGCGGTGGGGAGACCTTGTGCAGGTAGAAAGGTATCATCCTGGAAAGTGCCTCTCCCTCTCAGTTTGGAAGTAAGTAAAGTTGATTCTGGTGGATTCATGCTATGACTGTAAATACTGTGTTTCTCTTTTTCTCTTATACATCTGATTTATTATATGCTGATAGCTGTGTGCCTCTAACAACATGATTTTGTATAGTAAGGTCCCGTGGTAGCATACAAACTTCACAGGACATCCAAAATTGATACCTTTCTTAGAATGTGGTATGTTTTAAATATGTAGACATCTATCTGCTTGTTTTAAGACTTACTCTAAAAAAGTTAAATTACCCTGGGCTAATACCAGATTGCTTAAAAACTTAGGTTGTTAGATACCGTTGTTTTTTTTTTTATTTTTTATTTTTATTTTATATATTAATTCAGTAATCCTCAAACTAACCCTAAGAAGCAGCTGCCTCTTATTTTGGTAAATTTCTTTTTTTTTTTAAACATTACACTCTTTTTTTTAAGTGTTTTTATTTGTTTGTTTGTTTGTTTATTAGAGAGGGAAGGGAGGGAGAAAGAGAGAAACAGCAATGTGCGGTTGCTGGGGGACATGGCCTGCAACCTAGGCATGTGCCCTGACTGGGAATTGAACCTGCGATGCCTGGTTCACAGCCCGTGCTCAATCCACGGAGCTACACCAGCCAGGGCTTTAGATACCGTTTTTAAAAAAACATGTTTGCTTATCAGTTTTACATTTTGAGTTGCACCTTTTTAATATCTTTTGGGAGGTAGATTTTGGGAAAAAATAGTATCAGGCTGCTCATAGTGCTTAATTCCCTGTTTAAACTTTGCTTGAGTCCCAATTAGAGATGAATAGATACCACTTAAAATATAGGTTGTTTTGTTTTGGACTTTTGTTTGTGTGCATGTTTTAATTTTAAATTCTGTGGGTTTTTTTTTAATGCAGTAAATCAAATACTGTTTGATTACACACTAGCTCTCTTCCCAATATTAATATATTCCCACTACAAACAGTGAGAGTCTGTCATGTTCTAGATTCTGGTTAACCCAGTAGATTGCCTCTATTTCAATCCAAAAGTTAACAGTCTGTGTTGAAAAAGATTGTATATGTCTTTTTTTCTCTTTAGTCAACAGGTCCTTGGGAGAAAAACAGGGATGGCATCTGTTCACAAAGTTACAATTAAAATCGATGAGAATGATGTATCTAAACCTTTGCAAATTTTTCATGATCCTCCTCTGCCAGTTTCTGATTCCAAATTAGTAGAAAGAGCCATGAAGGTAGATGATGTCAGTATATTTTAATATTGATTTAATGAAATGAATATAACTTATCATTTATAGTTAAACTTTTAGTACATATTCTTTAAAATACCTAATTGTACCTAAAATCCTTTGTGAAACTTGTTTTAAATGATTGTTATGCTTCTACACTGGTTATTTGTTAAAAATCTAATATTCTAACAGTTTTAAAAATATTCTTTCATATTTTAAAATTTAAATTAGATCATTGTTTTATTTTTAAGGTTTGTCACTTAATCTTTATAATAACAGATACATACTGTGTCTTGATCTGTACTTGCTAAAATGTTATCTCTAGTCTTTAAGTCACCAATACCATGTTTATTTTTTTTTAAGTTTAAGTTTGCACTTAATCAGTGTGATTCTAAAAGGAGATATATTGAAGCCCAATAATCTACTCAGGCTTTTAAAGTAAAAATGTTTAAATTATACATACAATTCTGTTGTTCTTGTCTATGCAGATTGATCACTTATCAATAGAAAAACTCCTGATTGACAGCGTCCGTGCACGAGCTCATCAGAAGCTCCAGGAGCTGAAGGCCATTCTTAGAGGCTTCAATGCCAATGAAAACTGTAGGTTCTTTAAATAGGCATTTCTTTCTTTTGTTTGAACTTGTATTCACTTTTATTTTCTGAAGGGTCTGTCTGAATGACTTCTTTCCTGATACACTGGTTTTGTTGTGGAGGCGGGTCATTTTTGCATTTTAACTTATGATCTACCAACCTTGTCCTAACTTTCCCTTATTTTCTTTTTATTTAACGTGGCCTTATTTTGGAATGTCTACATACTGACCCACCTTAAAACTCTTTTTTTCCTATTGAAATGGAAGCTATTTAAACATCTTAATATGAATCTTACTACTTTTAGTTTTTCTTCTACGGTTAAGGCAGCCTTGCAGATTTTTATGATATAGTTATAAAATGTGCCTTTTTGAAGCAGAATATATGCTTTGTCTTTTAAAACATTATTTTGAATTGTTAATACATTAACAGGGTTAAAAATAAATACAGATGTACACACATAGTGAAAAACCTTTTATTTACCTAGTTTTGGGGACAATCGTTGAGAAAGTAAGCACTTCCATTTTAGGAATATAGTTTCACAGTATTATAATGCACGTATTTACTAGTATCCCTACCCCTGTTGTTCTTGGCCTTAATTACCTCGTTCCCATAGTGAATGCCCTTTAAGTGAGATGATGTAAGTGAAGTGCCATATAAATATGAAGTCTTAATAGTGCCAGTAGCAAAGACACTGCCTTTCATTATTACAGAGCCCACCTCAATCCATTATACTTAAAAAGCAGCCTCTTAGGTATGGACTAGTCACAGTCGATTAAAACTCCTTTGATGAAGTAGATAAAAACATGCCTAAAGAAAAGACAGAAAGTCAGGAAAATAAATTTATGTTTAGAATACAAGATTTCCAAGGATGATGAAAGAATGTAGGTGAAAAAGCTAAAGACTAAGAGGAAGGGCAGCTTAATTTAAAATGCAAATATGGGCCTTAAAGAAATACAGGGTATGTCAGACATCTGGTGAATGTAGTGGCTAAATCTATTTTGAGGGTACATGTCCAGTAGCTTCATCAAAGTTTAACATTAGATTTCTTAGGTGTTGGGGGTTTTTTTTAAGATTTTATTTATTTATTTATGTATTTATTTATTTATTTATTTATAAAAGATTTTATTTATTTGTAGAGAGAGGGAGAAGAAGAAGGGAAACAGTGTGAGAGAGAAATAGCACTCAGCTGAGAGGCAACCAGGGACCTGGCCCGCAACCCAGGCATGCACCCTGACTGGGAATCAAACCAGTGACCTTTTGGTTTGCAGGCTGGTGCCCAATCCACAGCCACACCAGCCAGGGCAATTTGAGGGTACATGTCCAGTAGCTTCATCAAGGTTTAACATTAGATTTCTTAGGTGTTGGGTTTTTTTTTTTTTTTAGATTTTATTTGATTTTATTTATTTTTAGATAGAGGGGAAGGGGAGTGAGAAAAAGAGGGAAACATCAGTGTGTGGTTGCCTCTCATGCGCCCGCTACTGAGGGCTAGGCCCACAGCCTCGAACTGGTAACGTTTTACTCTGCAGGACAGTGCCCAACCAAGTGAGCCCCACTGGTTAGGGCTAGATTAGTTATCTTTTTATTACTGAATTATAAGTTTTTTATGTAAGTACCTTTTCATATATCATGATTTGCAAGAATTCTTTCATTCTGTGAGTTTTTTCACTTAATGGTATTGTTTGTGACACAAGTTTTTAATTTTGACAATGTCAAATTAAATTTGTCTTTTTTTCTTTTTGTTGCTTGTACTTTTAGTGTTATACCTAAAGAATCCATTACTTAACCAAAGGTCATGAAGATATATGCCTGTGTTTTCTTCTAAGAGCTTTATAGTTTTAGTTCTTACATTCACATTCCCTTTAGTTAATGTTTATGTTTGGTGTGAGATAAGGGTCCACCACATTCTTTTGTATAGGGATATGCAGTGTTCCAGTAATTTTGATTAAAAAGACAAGTTTTCCCCTATTTAATTGTCTGGGCACCCTTGTTGAAATGCCCCTTTTTTTTTCTTACAAAAAAACTTTTAAATTATTTTTGCAATCTTAGTTTTTGTAATTTCTGATATTTCAAAATAGGGAAATTCTAAAATTTCATTTGTTGGGATTGCAGAAAAGAGTGTTTTGTGATCTTGTGATAGACTTTGGTTTACTTATCTATAATCAAGATTTGATTAAAAAAAACTCAGTATAATTGCCCTGAGGATATTTAAATTACTTTGAAAAACAGATTTGAAGCATATGTTTACATAGGAAGTTTTGTGTGTTGTTCATAAGTTATGAAGATTTTTCTTTAGCTGTATTTTGTAGAGATGTCACTATTTGAGTAGACAAAAGATCTGAGTTCAACTGTGTGCTCAAGTGAATAAGTGATACTCTTTGGACCCCAGTCTCCTCATCTGTAATTAGAGGATGTCCAGGTTTTTCCTAGAGCTCTAACTAGTGGAAGTGTGCTACTGTAGTGGTTTGCAAGCCTTAGGTGTCTGTAGAATCCTCAGTGTTAGAGAAAGGTGCTTTGGAAGCTATGTTTTGGAGTCGGACGGGAGTGCTGGCGTGTAGGATTGGGCCACTCAGTTCTGGAAATGAGGACAGCTGTAGGAAAGGGTCTTCTGACCCACCATTACAGGGCATACGCTTTAACTTGTTTTTAAAATTCATGTGTATGCATTTAGACTCTTCATGTAGTCTTAATTGATCCCTTTTGTGATGGGAAAGCATGCTTTAATCAGATCCTTTATTGGGATCAGGGGCTGTTCTTGGAATCCCTTAATACAGTTACCCTTTATCCCCTGGCTTTTCTTCCAGCTCATCACTGGAATGAACTGAGGACATGAGTAGCCCCCCCAAATGGAGCATTTCAAGAGATGGCTAGGAAAATGTACAGACAGCGGGTTTTGTATAGCCCAGATAGCAGTATGTGGTTGCTTTTTTTTAAAAGATTTTATTTATTTATTTTTAGAGAGAAGGGAAGGGAGGGAGAAATAGAAAGAAACATCAATGTATGGTTGCCTCTCACACAGCCCCCACTGGGGACCCAGCCCACAACCCAGTCACATGCCCCGCCTGGGAATCGGGCCTGCGACCCCTAGCTTCGCAGTCCTGGTGCTGAATCTGCTGAGCCACGCCAGCCAGGGGATGTGGTTTCTTAAGGGTGGAAAAAAGGCTCTGGGGAAAGGCAGTGAAAGGCACTAAAGGTGACTTGCCATGTGGCCCTGTTTGCAACATTGCCTGACTCTTGAAAGCTGGGATGCTCTCCTTGGGTTGTGCTCTGTCAGCACTGAAATTGGGGTATCAAAGTCAGCTCAGAAACTATGAACTACACATAGCCATTCCTAATTGTGCCTAGTGGCTTGTCTTCAGTCTTCACACTTTATATTACTGTCTATTGGTGCATTCCTCATGTTGTCCTCAGTAAATAGATAGGGAGGAATAAAAGAGGAGATATGTATATATATTCCTGCTGCAGGAAAAAGTAGTGTACAGTGTACAGTCCTGTCATCTTGCATAGCTTTTAATTCTCCCTTCTATACTTTATTCACAAGTTTCTCCATTTTTGGATACCATAACACCGGTTGCTTTTCAATGCTTAGGGCCTTATGTATTTTATTTTATGGACATTGGTGGTGATGTATGTACATCAGAGTATTTACTATCTCTTGGACTGTGTTGTATGTTCTACTTTGATGCCCTACCTTTTCAAGAATGCTCAATTTTTATAATTAGGTTGAAATTATAATTGTTATCCTAATTGTCAGAACTAGTTTTACTTCATTGCTACACTTTCAAAATGTTTTTGCTTTAAGGAATACATTTCTATCCTGTTAGGAATTGTAACAGTACAGATCAGTTTTAAAAATCAGGAACAGTGCTTCAAATCTGTAAGTACTTCTTATTAACATAGTCAATTCAGCAAAACATGAACTAATTTGTGACACTGCTCTGAATTGTAAAATACTGTAAAAGCAATTCCTGTTTGTACCTTTTTCTGTTTTTCTATTTTGTTTGTTTTTAGGTGACAGTTCTGCTGGATCTGCATGTTAAACATTTGTATACAAATCTGTATCAGATATACTTTCAAGCAGCTTGTTTTCATCTGACTAAATATGTCTCCTTCAGTTTTCTTTTTTTGCTTTATAAATTTGATAATTTGTACAGATAGTGCCAGTGGTATCCTCACATATTTTTATTATTGCAAAATCATAATAATAGGTTTTGGTATGTCTTTGAGTCATAAAGGAGTATAGATAATGTATATTAAGCACTTTGCTTTTTAAATCACCCTTACAAACTTGTTAGTTCTTCCTCCTAAGGATCCATGGCATGGACAGCAAGATATTACTGTCCTTGTTTAATCAAGTAGCCCAGAGAAGTCACATCTTGTGAAAGGTGGGGACTCCATTACCACTCTTCTCACTGCCTGCCTTTCTTCTGTGCTGCAGCTTTAGAGAAATGTGGTAACCAAAAGAGCATATTCCTTTTATAACACTTCAACCTGGTCAGCACCCGGTGTGC
Organism: Tonatia bakeri; assembly: GCA_004024845.1. NCBI lineage: Eukaryota > Metazoa > Chordata > Mammalia > Chiroptera > Phyllostomidae > Tonatia > Tonatia bakeri. The sequence goes on from PVIA01005858.1 coordinate 15,069, forward strand.
TTTCAGTGCTCTGCTCCTTTACTTACTTTGTTATGCCAACCTGTGGGATTAAGTTAATTGGGCCTGGTAAAAATACTGTGAAATTCTAGAACAAGAATATTGGCAGCTTTGGGAATTTGTGCATAATAGTTGCCTATGTCTTATTTTTCTGTAACTTGAAAATGAGTTATATAAATATTGGAAAAAATTTCCTATATAATCATTAATGTTTAATAGTTCTCAAACATTTTTTTTAAACACATGGGTCTTAATTTCTAGAAAACCTTTCTTTATGAAGAATGGCACTGAGAATATTTAGGCCATAGATGAAACTTATTTGATTTACCAAACAAGTGATTTTCTTCCCACTATATTAGAAAGAAAATCCTTAAAAATTAACTTACTGGTAATTACTGAGTGAAAGTAAAACTAGAACCTGGCTTACTAATGAAGTTAAATTTTCACGAGCTGTATTAACCTTTTTTAAGGCATCTTGAAATTTTTTTGCTGTAGTATTTGAGACAGGCATGTTTGTTTCAAGTTACCTTGAAGATTACACTCTTTTGAGCTATTAATTGACTTAATAGTACTATTTCAGTTTTGCAAAAATCATGTTTTTCTTCTGTCAGGATTGTTTAGTAGTTGCTTTGTTTCTAGTCACTGAGAAATACTTTTTTTTTAACTACTCAGAAATAATAATTTTTAATTTTTAACTGTTTAGCTTCCATAGAGACTGCACTTCCAGCTCTTGTTGTTCCCATCTTGGAGCCCTGCGATAATTCGGAGTGTCTACACATTTATGTAGATTTGCATTCCGGAATGTTCCAATTGATGCTTTATGGACTTGGTACGTGGCTAAATGATACAGTCATTCAATGTAAGGAAAAATATTTTTAACAGAAGCAAAATTAGAATTTTCTGCCATTAGATACTGAGAAGAGTGGCATAAGCAAGTATAGAGAGTAGATATGGAAGGAATAACTCACCGATAATCTTCTATTCCTTGGGGTCCATTTTAACTCTACTTTGGATTTTTTTGTACCAGAAGCTAAACTTCCCAATGTGAAGTACATTTATGTTCTTTCTGTCATGTAAAACTAATAATGTTGATGGCTGATGTTTTTTAGATGAACTGTTTTACTACTAATAATTGGATGACATGGAGATGGTGAAAAGGAATTCTCATGTCATTCATGGCTGAAGAACATATTTAATAACCATATAAATGTCTACGATAACTTGGGGTACAGAATCCTGAAGGAAAATACTTTTTTTCTGGATTAAATACAATAGAAATTAAAGTTTGATTTCTTACATGTTCTATTAGTGAGTTGTTCTGAAATGATGGAATACTAGGAACTTTGTGGTTTCATGTTGCTAATAGCACATTTGCCATTTGAAATTTATATTAAGCTAGATAGGTTGATGAAAATAACAGGTTTTCTAGTTACATGGCTAGAAATACTGTTCCGTGAATTTCTTATGGAAAACTGGCCACATTACTTTGAATCATATCACATTTATGATGGCTAAATGATAACTGATACATTTATGAATTGCCTTTTAACTATGGTTCATACCAACCGGCAATTGTTATTTGTTTCTCAAAACTTTAACTGTTTTCTTGATTATTAACACAGTACATACTCAGATAAAAAACCTAAACATGTAAAAATGAGAGAAGAAGCAAAACATAGTTACTCTTGGCCATCATTATTATTTTCATCTTAGGCTTTTATAACAAAGAACCAGAATGGGTGGCTTAAACAACAGAAATTTACTCTTTCAGTTCTGGAGGTTGGAAGTTTGAAAGCAGATTGCCAGCATGGTCCCATTACGGTCAGGGCCCTCTCCTTGGCTTGTAGATGTCAGCCTTCTCACTGTGTGGTCACATGGCAGGAAGAAAGAGCGCTCGAGAGCAAGTAAACTCTGGCTTTTTTCATGAGGGCACTTATCCCATCATGAAGCCCCTAACTGTGTGGCCTTGTCTAAACCTAATCATCTCCCTAAGGCCCTACCTCTAAATACCATCATATTAGGAGTTAGGACTTCAAAATATGAATAATGCAGTCTAATCCGTAGCAGTGCTCCTTTTCTGTTTTTTCTTTATTTCAATTCATTTTATACTTTGCTTTTTGTTCAACATTCTCTTATTAGCATTTTCTAGCATTAAAAATTCTAAGTGACATTTAGCATGCTAATCTTCAGACAACACTACTTGCTTATGCCACAGACCATTTGTATTTAATAAATAAATATTATAATGGAGTTTTATCGTTTTTATAATTTTTAAGTTTTTAACTCTAGTAATACTATGAGTTTTAAATACATACAAGTTAAAAATATTGAGTAGAAGAAGAGTTTTGGGAATTAAAATATAGGCAAAGAATTAATTCATGTATTTGTTACTTATTCTTCCTGCAATTGTACATTTGCCATTAATTACTTGTCTTAACTATAACTCCCCCTAAATGTTAAAGAGGGAATACAAATTAGGTTAATTTATGCCTAATGACACATTCAGTTTAGTTTTTTTCTGACTCAAAAATAACACTACTGTTTGCCTAAAACAATAATTTCATTTAAGTTTTGGGCTACTTAGGTATTTTTGTGTCATGTGTCAGCAATTAATTAATGAAATGCTTTATTTTATAGACCAGGCCACTTTGGATGACATGGAGAAGTCTGTGAATGAGGATATGAAACGAATCATTCCCTGGATTCAACAACTTAAGTAAGCTTATTTATTTAGCTCAAGACTAAAAATAGAAACTTATTTTGACAAGATATATTTTCTCTTGATCACTTTTAATGTTTATGACTTGAAACTTGAGCACCTTTTGGTACTTAAATCTAAATTCTCTTGGAATAGGTCCAGGATGGGAGTGCTTCGTATTAAATTCCCCTCTAGAGCAAATACAGGTATGAAGGGCATGACACTCAACTTTCGTTCCTTGCCACATTTTCTCTTGTACAAGTACTCTCTAAGTACTCTACAAAATGAATTTTACTGTATCTAGTCTTCTCTGCAATAGTGTCTTATTTGTTCTTATTCAGGACAATCTTCAAGGTATGAATCTACCAGCTGGCACTTTGAAAATTATCATTTCTGCTTCTCTAATAGTGTCATTCATGTTGTCTCAAAATCCTTTGAATGCTTCATATTGTGAAACTAAATAAAATTGAAAATTGAGCTAGAGATAATTGCGAGATTGGTTTTATTACCACTCTAGTACACAAAGGTACCTTGCAGCAACTCTTAACAAACCCTCTTTTAAAATTAACAAAACAAAATTCCAAGTGATAAAAATAAATTTTAGAGATTAAAGTTAAAGCTGGCAAATGGGGAAGGGGTGGAATCTATTAATTTTGTGATCTTTTAGCCTACCCCTTCTCCTTTGGCAAGTTTTAGTTTTGTAAATATTTGAAGATTTTGATATCATCAAGTCATTTTTTTCATTAACAGGACATGATTTTAAATGTCAGTAGATAGATAATATTACATGAGCCTTTTGAACAGCTATTTAGTTTATTTGTATCTGAAAAATGATAGTCATTACTCTGGATAACAATTTCTAAAATTTTTGTGGATTGGCATCATTTGTTGTGCATTTTGGCTCAACAAGCAAGGTTTAAATACTTTAAATGATTAATTCACATCTTGCATACCTTGAGGTTGTTTATCTGGCACTTTCAGCTAGCAGAAATATAACCTAAAACCAGAAAGCTAAGCCCCAAAAACCTTAAGCTCACATAATTTATTTATAAGAAAGGTCCCATGGTTGTCAGTTATTTTAGTGCTTCTCAAATGATCTTTGATGAATAACCAGTTTACCATAAATTTATCATGGGATATTAATTTTTTGAAATAACTATTCAAGTATTATTTACCTAGCATAAAATTTACCAGTTTTAAGTGTACAATTCCATGACTTGTAGTAAATTGACTAAGTTTTGCAACCATAACCACAACCCAGTTTTAGAACATTTTCATCACCTCAAAAAGGTACTAATTTACTGTTAATCCCTATCCCAGCCTCAGCTTCAGGCATGAATCTACTTTTCTGTTTCTATAGATTTTCCTTTTCTGGACATTTCATGTAAATGAAATCATAAATTATGTGATCATTTGTGACTGGTTTCTTTTTTTACTTAGCATAATGTTTCAGAATTCATGTTGGAGCATGTATATCTCAATACTTCATTCCTTTTTTTTTAAGATTAAAAAAATATTTATTTTTAGAGAGGGAAGAGGGAGGAAGAAAGAGGGAGAGAACCATCAATGTGTGGTTGCCTCTCGTACGCCCCCTACTGGGAACTGGGAATTGAACTGGTGACCCTTTGGTTCGCAGACCTGTATTCAATTTATTGAGCCTCACCAGCCAGAGCAGTACTTCATTCCTTTGTATGACTGAATAATACTTCAGTGTATAGGTAGACCACATTTTGTTTACCCATTCATCAGTTGATTGACATTGGGTTCGTTTCCACTTATTGGCTATTGTAAATAATGTTTCTGTGAATATTCACATACAGGTCTATGTGCGAACTTACATTTTCATTCTACTGTGAGTGAGATTACTGGGTCATACAGTAAATTTATGTTTAACTTTTTAAAGAAACTGTCAAACTAGTTTCCCAAGTAGTTGTGCCACTTTGCAGTTGAATCAGCAGTGTTTGAGGGTTTCCATTTCTCTACATTTTTGCAAACACTTGTTACTGTCTTTGACTATAGCCATCCTAGTGAGTATGATGAGGTATCTCACTGTGGTTTTAATGTACATTTCCCTAATGGCTAATGATATTGAGCATCTGTTCATGTGATCACTTCTTTAATAATATGCAATGAAAACAAACTTCAGAAAAAACAAATGGAGAAACGTATAAAATATAAGCCCCAATTTTTTATTATTAGAGTTAACAGACAGGATTACACTTCAGTAAATATAATCAGAATGAATACTACAAGAAAAAAGATAATTTGAAATCTATGCATGCTTTTCATTAAAAGTACATGTATTGACAATTAATATAGAAAATTGACTTTTATTAAATATATTTTACTGATTTTGTTGTTATAGTGGTTCCAATTTTTGCCCCTTTGCCTCCCTCTACCCGGTACCCCCATTACCTCCAGCAATTCCTTTCCTTAGTTCATGTCCATGGGTCATGCATGTAAGTCCTTTGCCTTCTCCATTTCCTGTACTATTCTTAACATCCCCCTATTTTGTACCTCCAATTTGTACTTCTTAATCTCTGCACCTTTTCCCCAATTCTCCCCCTCCCCACTATAACCCTCCAAATTATCTCTATATCTATGATTCTGTTCCTGTTCTGGTTGTTTGCTTAGTTTATTTTTCAGATTCAGTTATTGATAGTTGTCCATTTGTTGCCATTTTAATTTTCATAGTTTTTATCTTTTTCTCATATAGTTCTCTTTAACATTTCATATAATAATGGCTTGGTGATGATAAACTCCTTTAGCTTTACCTTGTCTGGGAAGCACTTTGCATTCTAAACGATAGCTTATCTACCCTTCCATTCTAAATGATAGCTTTGCTGGATATCATCCAGCAAAGTCTTCTTGGGTGTAGGTCCTTGCTTTTCATCACTTTGAATACTTCTTACTAGTCCCTTCTACCCTGCAAAGTATCTTTTGAGAAATCAGCTGACAGTCTTATGGAAACTCCTTTGAAGGTAACACTCTGCTTTTCTCTTGCTGCTTTTAAGATTCTGTCCATATCTTTAACCTTTGGCATTTTCATTATGATGTGTCTTGGTGTGGTTTTTTGGGGTTCAACTTGTTTAAGACCCTCTGTGCTTCCTGGACCTGCATGTCTGTTTCCTTTGCCAAATTAGGAAAGTTTTCTTTTATTATTTTTTTCAAGTAAGTTTTCAATTTCTAGCTCTTCTCCTTCTGGCACCGCTATGATTTGGATGTTGGTACATTTGAAGATGTCCCAGAGGTTTCTTATTCTATTGTTGTTGTTTTTTTTATTCTTTTTTCTTCTTGCTGTTCTTATTGAATGCTTTTTTTTGTCCTTATGTTCCAAATTGTTCTTTTGACTCTTAGCTTCATCCCCTCCTGTGTAACTGTTAGTTCCCTGTGGATTTTTCTTTATTATGCTTAATGCAACCTTCATTTCTGCCTGGGTCTTTTTTATGGTGTTGAGTTCTTTGAGCATCCTGATAACCAGTGTTTTGAACTGTGCGTCTGATAGGTTGCTTACCTCCATTTCATTTAGTTCTTTTCTTAGAGTTTTGTTCTGTTTTTTCATTTGGGCCATATTTCTTTGTCTCCTCAATTTGGCAGCTTCCTGGTATTTGTTTCTGTATATTAGGTAGAGCTGCTTTGACTTTTTGTCTTAGTAGCATGGCCTACTGTAGATAAGGTACCTGTCTGGATGAACGTGGCTTCTTTAAATCCTCAGTTGTTGGACTTCCATACAGCTCGATTTTCTGACAAATCTGGGTCATGTTCATTTTATAGTTTAGTTGTAATTTTTGCTGTAGTTTTGCACAGAGGCAAAGTGTGTTTCCAATACCTCCATCTTAGCCAGAAGTCTCTTAATCTGTATAGAGTGAAAGCAAGGTATTCTCTCCCTGACATCCATGGGCTCTCAAGCCATCTTCTAACTGATGATTTTCACTGATTTCTATCTGAAATTGATCATTTTCCTGCCTGTAGCCAGTCAGGTGGTCTGGGTGGCGGCCCCTCACACGCGCCATGCCACAGCCAGGAAATTTACTGTTTACACTCAAATTTTTGTTCCAAAGAGTCAGGACAAAACAAAAATTAAAAAGTAAAATAGCAATTTCATACACACTTTGAAAAGAATTCTTATCTTTATAATTTATACTTACATTGTATTTATGATACATTTTTAAAATTTATTGATTTGAGAGAGAGAGAGAGAGAGAGGAAGACGGGAGGGAAAGAAAGCAAGAATGAAATAATCCACTTGTTGCTCCACTTACTTAGGCATTCATTGGTTGATTCTTGTATGTGCCCTGACTGGGGGTCGAACCTGCAACCTTAGTGTATCAGGACAATACTCTAACCAAGTTAGCTACCTGGCCAGGGCTATTTATGATATCTTGTATTTAGAATTTTTAATGTGACAAATGAGCCCATTTCTTGTTTGTTAATTTATCTAATCTACGTTGGATTGATGATAATGCTCATTATAGGAGATCATGCATATCTTAATTGTTTCTAGGTTATTCTTCTCTGTTATTCTTTGAATAACATACATAGTAGAGATACCAGTCCCACAAAGGTATGTTGATGGGACTGGAAGTAGAGATTCGAAAGCAATTTTAGCAAGTTAAGGACATTCAACTTTTACCTACAATAAAGCAACTATTGGTATATTTTCTTAAAGGTTTTTTATTTATTTTTATTTTTAGAGGGGAAAGGAGGGAGAAAGAGAGGGAGAGAAACATCAATGTGTGGTTGCCTCTCGTGCACCCCCTATTGCTCATGCACCCCCTATTGGGGACCTGGCCCACAACCCAAACATGTGCCCTGACTGGGAATTGAACTGGTGACCCTTTGGTTCTCAGTCCACTGAGCCACACCGGCCTGGGCAGTATATTTTCAAAATTTATTTTTATTCCTTTGTTAGTAGCCAGTTCTAGCAATTGATCCTGTGAAGTTAGAGTTAAAGTTTTTCAGTGAAAAGAAAGTTTTTCCAGATTTTATATTTTAATGTAACATGGTTTTACTGCACAACTAGTACAGTTTGTGCCACACGCAACTCACCACACAAAGGCAATGGCAACTGAATTGGACTATACCCTGTTCAGCAAGGCAAGCCTACTGATATGAGCTTGAATGTGTGGCATTATTATGTAGCTCTGAAAAGTTTCTAAATTCAGTATTCTTATTTTCTATAGTTATATCATTGTGGATTAGTGAGAGTTTATAAACTCTATTTTACACATTTTCCTTTTTTCACATATTATGTGGTATCCTAGCACTAAAATGAATAGTATAAAAAACATCAAAGTGAAATCTGGTGGCATTGCTGAGAAGAGGGAAAGAAGGTAGTTAATACTTACTGGCACCTGATAGGTATACCCATGACATACACAATACAAAAACTGGAACTATATATCTCCAATAATACCAGAAAAAATGAGATACTTTTATACTTATTTATTGTTTGTTCTATTTGTTTTATAAACACTTCAGGCATTTTATAAAGGATGTTGAGATTAGTTTGCGCTGTCTTATAAACCATAGGAAATCTGTCATCTCCTATAATAAACTAATATAGTGTCTCTTCCTTAATGCTAGTTAATTCCACCTTATAACTAATCCAAATCATTCACTTTGCAGTTTAACTCCTTAAAACTAGAACTAACAAACCAGTGCAAAAGTGTAAAAATGATTCACCATTATGGTCATGTATTCTTTTTACTAGTTCAATTAAACTTCAAATTAAGTATCTTTTTAGTGGTCTTCAATGATCTATTTATAAATCTGTAACATGCAATCAGTCAGAAAATTCTATGATTTTATGATGTGGTCTGTCTTTTTTAAATTAAGGTTTTGGCTTGGACAACAGCGTTGCAAACAGTCTATAAAACATCTGCCTACAATAAGCACTGATACGTTGCAGCTGTCCAATTACTCAACTCATCCTATTGGAAAACTTTCTAAGCATAAGCTGTTCATTAAACTTACTCGTCTCCCACAATACTATATTGTAAGTATGCCAAGGTGTGATTTGCGTGATCAAGTTCAGTAAATCTGTCAGTATCTTAAATGATTTATTGTTTAATTTAATTTACAAATGTATTTTATTGGATAGCTAACTTTTGTGTAGTGATTCTCGACTCAGGAGAGGAGGGAACGGTGGTAGGGGTGGGAAAGGGAGGAAAATTATGTCTCTAAGAAATTATGTAGTGATCAGGCAGATTTGGGGAATATAAGATATGTTCCAGTTCCTCACCGTAGGATCTCTCCTATAGTGAAACCTCGTTTCTGCTTGGAATCTTTGTATAAGAAGAAAAATTTTGAAAATAACTACTGTGAAGGTTTGGAGATGTTTTGATGTCAGATAAATTTGGGTGTTTTTAATTAAATGATAACTTGCATAATGCAGTCTTTTAAATATGGACTCGCTGAAGGAACTTTTTCATCCTTAATTGATTGAAGGCATATATATCCACTTTATTAGTTGCGTGTACCTTTAGTGCATACTAAGATCCTTTCTTACTGTTTTTTCACTCTTTCTAGGTATTTTCCAGTTAGTTTCTTTGAGATCTTTGAATTGGTTAAAATTCGCAAAAGTTTGAAATATGAACTCACCCTGAATACATGTCCCTGCTTATAGAAGTTTCTCTGTACACCAAGTAGATACTTGTGGCTAATAATCTAGGGTGTTTGAAAAATATAATTCAGGATTGTTGGTTGAAGATAGTGGGAAATGAATTATTTTAAAGCTTTTGAACTCTACTTTAAAAAGATATCTTTAAAAAGTACCCTGTGTAATCTGACATATCTTAAGTTAGTGTTATTAATGTAAACTGATAAATCTCATTGATGTGAATTTCATCTGTTTCTCTGAATTTTAAAACACCAGCTGCGGAACTAGATTTGACAAATGATAAAGGATTATTATTTCAGTTCTCAGCTATCTGCTTGGTTGATATTTGAAATGATATGTGGAATACACACACAATAGTCAAACCTGTGAACACACACGTTACCTCTTACACTCAGCCATATACAAGGGGGGACCCACAAAAATCAGATTTACCTTCTAGAGGGCAGGCCCCTTGTAGTGTAGGCTTCCCTCACTAGGTGAGTGTTCTAGGAACCTATCTGTATCAGTGTACCAACGGGCATTGTTGTGAGAGGTTGTGTTTGGCTCCAGTGAATTTTTTTTTGAAGATGCTTTTAGCGTATTTGCCCATTTCATGATGAGTGATTTACGAGTGCACCTGCCCACACCATGCTGAGTGTTCAGCAGTTTTTGACCAAAAGCAGCATGACCCCCCATGCCCCACCCCCAGTGACTTTTTTCTTTCCCCGGATGTTTTGCTGATGTGGAAAAGGTGAAACAAAAAATGGCAGAAGCACTAAAAGTCATCAAAACAGTTCACAAACTATTTTGAGCAGTGGAAAAACATCTGGATAGATGTATTCCATCAAATAGAGAGTACATGGAAGGTGACTGGAGTTTAAACATGTAAGAAAAAATACATAATTTATAAGTAAATAAATTCTGGGTTTTTTTGGGGGGATCCCCCCTTGTACAAAGTAAAATGGTTGTAACTTATTATTTTCTGACCTTATTCAGTATCACCAAAAAGCCAGGCTTTAGTTTCAATGACCAGTGGTTTCATTATAAAGCAATAGTTTGTATAACATAGTTTAGACCAAAATTAAATACATGTTACTCTTCATCCTCCATATTTCTCACAGAGGACATATTCACAAAAGTGGAAAAACTATCATGTACATTAAGAAAAACTGAGGAAAGCTTTGCTGCCTTTAAATGTTTTTCTGCCATACTTTTCTCAGATTTACTAAGATATAATTTACATGTAGTAAAAATTTACTTTTTTGTGTCTTGAGTTTTAATAAATGCATAGTTTTGTAACCTCCATCTCAACATGAGACAGAACAGAGCCATCACCCCACTTCTCCAAAATTCCCTCATGCTGACCCTCTGTAATCACACCCCATTCCCACACTCTCAATTAATGACCACTGACCTATTTTCTGTCTCTCTAGTTTTGTTTTTCAGTTTAGTTTCTTTCACTCACCATGATGCCTTTGACCTTGACCATATTAATGTATATATGATAGTTCAGTCCTTTTATTCCATGGTATAGATGTGCCATAGTTTGTTTAACCAGTCTCCAGTTGAAAGACATCTGAGTTGTTTACAGTTTGGGGCAATTATCAGTAAAAGTGCTATAAGTATTTGCATATAGATTTTTTTGTGAACTTAAATTTTTGTTTCTTTTTTTAAAGATTTTATTTATGTTTAGAGAAGGGAAGGGAGAGAGGGAGAGAAACATCATTGTGTAATTGCCTCTTGTGCTCCCCCTACTGGGCACCTGGCCTATAACCCAGGCATGTGCCCTAGACTGGGAATTGAACTGGCAATACTTTGGTTTTGCAGGTCAGTGCTCGATCCTCTGAGCCACACCAGCCAGAGCTAAATTTTTATTTCTTTCGGATAAGTAACTAGAATTGGGATTGTTAGGTCATCTGGTTACGTGTATGATTAGCTTTATAAGAAAATGCTAAACTTTTCCATGGCAGGACTATTTTGCATTTCTACCAGCAACACACCTTGTTAGCACTTGGTATTATAATTTTTTGTAAATTAGCCATTCTGGTATGTAATGGTATCTTGTTGTAGTCTTAATTTCTGCTGCCCTCGTAACTGATGATGTTGAATATCTTTACATGAGTTTATTTGCTATCCATATATCTTTGGTGAAGTGTCCATTTTACTTTTAATTCTTCCATTTCCTCAGGTGTATCGCTGTGATGCTTAGGTGTTGGCCAAACATTTTCTGAAGAGAGTATGTAGGAAGGAGGGTAGGAAGGGAGAAGAGAAGTGTAGGAAGGGAGTCAGGAAAGTGTGTTGGTCAAGAGTCTTGCCTAATGGTTTTTGTTTCTCTTACTAAGTATTTAGGGGACTTTTCTTAAATTTCAGGTAGACCTTGAAAATAGTAAGCTGGTATAGTGGGTGAGAGCAAGGTCTCTGGAGCCCAACTTCTGGGGTCAAAGCAGGAACCCATTACTTCTTAGCTCTGAGACCTTGGGCAAGTAACCTAACTTCTTTGTGTCCCCGTTTCCTCATCAGAAAAATGAAGATAATTCTACTTCACAGAGTTATTTAGGAGGGTTAAATATGTTAACACCTGTCAAGTAGTTAGGACAATACATAGTAAGCACTGTATCAGTATTAGATTTTGTTCTTATCCTCACAGTGACTACATTTTTCAGTTGAAAAATTAGGGTTTGTTTTTATATAATTCCAAGTAAGAGAGAGTGTTGTCATTTTTCTCTACCATAATAGTGGAATTCTTAGGATGATTTAATGGTTAAGGGAGACAGCAGGGCAATTTAAAATACGTAACATTTTAGAACAGTCTAGCAGACCCACTGGACTTCAGCATAAAATTTTTTTAGTGTATAAGCTAAGGTATGAATATTAAGAACACCTAATGCAAATAGTCTTAATGTCCCATTTACTGTAGTTTATGGTTGCTTTTACTGTTCTCCTTTACTCTGATTTATTTTTTAGGAAATAAATTGTATGTTTACTAGGAATGCTTTTTTTTTTTTGACATCACAATTGATTTGTTTCTTGTTTAAAGAAAAAAGACATCAATATTAGATTTATAATTTTGACCCCTAGTTGATAGAAGGAAGAAAACATCCCACACCTATTATTTCTCTGAGTCTCTTTTCTGACTTGGGCCTTTTTAGGTTGTAGAGATGTTAGAGGTTCCCAATAAACCCACACAGCTGACATACAAGTACTACTTCATGTCTGTGAGTGTTGCGGAACGGGAAGACAGCCCTGTCATGGCCCTCGTGCTGCAGCAGTTCAAGGACAACATCCAGGAATTGATTTTACGTACAAAAATGGGGAAACAGCCTAGAGCCAGTACTAAGCGCAAGGTACTGATCATATGTGGAAATGAGCAAAGAATTTGTATGTATTACTTTTGTTGTATTCTTACATTGTTTTTAATATGGAAAAGAATAAGATCCAGTCTTTAAGATACTGGGCAGCAATAATGTTTAATACCTATATGAAAATACCTATATTTTCTTGAAAATGCTTCTCTTTTAATTAATAGTTAATTATATACCCTTTCCCACAAGAAAGCTTGTTAAATACACAGTATTTACTACTAAGTTTCTCTTATTTAGACCAATATTTGCTCCATAAATACTCATTAAATGAATAAAATTTTTGGTTAACCTTGAGCTTTGTTATAATAGTAATTGCCTTAACTAATTGCATCACATGTACTTTTTTGCTGTGTTCTTTATTTAAATTCTAGTCGTCTGATGATTCATGTCCAGTAGAACCTAAGAAAACCAAACGATCAGGAGAAGTACGTGCCTTCAATAAAATTCTAGCTCATTTTGTTGCTGTGTGTGATACAAATATGCCGTTTGTAGGACTTCGAGTGGAGGTAATTTTTAGAACAATTTTGGGTACTCTATAAATGAAAGGGTAATTTTTTAAATGCTTTGCTAAAGCCACATAGATTCCATTAGGACAATCTGAATGATTGTCATTTTGTTCATTTCGGGAGGGGTGGACTTGAAATCATAGTGTCTCATGGTGTACATGTAAAACGACTTTTAAATTATCTCATCTCCCTGATTCAAAATTGTGGCTTTCTGCTGTTTATAGAAGTTGAAAGTAAATTATTTCCAGTTAAAATTTAAAAACTGACAACTTTTGAAAATTAGTATCCTGCATTATTTAACTGATAGATATGGTCAGTTGATAAAGGGTGGCTTAGTTTTGAGTTGGTAAAGCCATACATATTGCTTACACAGAAATAAAATTGGGTTCCTTTCTGAGAAGCCAGTCAGAAAGAATATTAAACTGAATTTACTGTTGTCACATGGAAGAAGCAATAGATTTAGGCAGAATTAGTGTGTTTCAATAGTATGCAGTTGTGATAATCCAGCATGATCTCCAAACATGTAGAAAAGGGAGAGATAACAGACGGAACCTGTATTTTTCAAAAAGGTCTTTAGACAGGATTTGTCAGTCCTTAAAAGTGATATACTAAAACCTTAATTATTTTACTCTAGTTTAAAATTTTACTTATTATAAGGCTCCTTCCCTCTGCAAATTATTGTGAATTAAGAGATCTGAAAATGTGGAAGTGGATTATTTCAGTTAAGTTGATGATGATAGTCTTGGGAAGACTTTTAGAAAACACTTTTATGCTTTAGAGCAGGGATCAGCAAATCTTTTATGTAAAGGGCCAGATAAATATCTTATGCATGTGGGTCATATGGTCTCATACCACAACTACTCAAATCTGTTGTGTAGTGTGAACCAGCCATAGTTGATATTCAAACAAATGAGTGTGGCTCTGTTCAAATAACACTTTTATTTAAAAAAAAAAAAAAAAGCCATGAGCTGACCTCCGCTTTATAGGGTTTTGGGGTCTGAAGGTGTGGGATCAAGTGTGTCATTGTGAAGAGTATCAGTAGCACCGAGAAATCCAAGCCCAGAAATGGGAACCTAAAATAGCTACTCTGGTCCTCAATATTCCAGCTCCTAGAGCTATGAGCTTGATGAGTGTCCTTATCTGGGTATTGGCCATGGCTCCTAAACTGTACAGACTGTGCCCATGCTTCCTATCAGCTTGACTGTGTTCTTGGGCTTTTTCATAGGGCCATGTGGATTGACTGTATGAATGTCATTCAGTACTGCCTTTACAGTAGGAAAAGAGGCTACCTGGTGCCCAGGGACAATGTAATGCAATTATTTATTCTCTTTCTGCATGGTCTGTCTTTCCCTACCCACAGACTAGAAATTGCAGAAACTTGTATCTGCAGTGCGACATAGACTAATACCTATAGACATATGTCCTGTCCATCCCCTTTGTTTGTGCTCCTACACCTGTTGCACACATAAGACATGTGAGAACATTCTATAATACTCTTTTGAACTCAGACTCTTAAAAACTTACCTACTTTTTCTTCTCTCAATGGAAAAGACATGTTAAAGACAAAAGCAAGCACATTTTCTGCCTAAAGAAAGTGATACTGAAATGGGAATAACTAAATCTAGTCTTACCAGGGATGTTTATTTCTCTGATCAATAGAATAGAGACAACATTTTTGAGCTGTCCTGTACTTTACTTCCTTTTGAATCTGAACCCCTACTGTCTATTTGGTTAGGAGTTCTTTTTCTAAACCTCTGCCCTTCCAAGGCCAAAAGAGCAGGGTTCAGTTAAATACTTAGGGCTGGCTTAAATCCTTTTTGGAACAAGGTAGATATAAATAGTCTGCCATAGAAGACCTGGGAAACACTGCCAAAGGCAAGCATTTCTGTGGTAAATCAGGTAACTTTCTGGCATACCTAAAGAACCTGTCATTCCACTAACAGGGTCTCAGGCATTTATCTTTTTAAAGCACTTTTTAATTCATCCCTGCATTCATCTTTCTGAGTCACTCTCTGAATCCTCTAATTAGGAAAGGGTACCTCATTTGTGTAAATGGATAAATTGAAAATCTTTTCTTTTTGAGTTTCACACAGGAAATAGTTTGTTAAAAATAAAAATGTATTCCAGAAAAGCTCTGAACTAAAAAATATTTGTGATTACAAGTGAGATATGACTATTGTTCAATGTTTCAAACATAATTGAATTACACAAGAAAACCAATATTATTGTAAGGTTGCGCCCTTTGGAAACACTGGAATTGATTATAGATTACTTTTGACTTGCTACAAAATTAGATCAGTCTCCTGAATTTTGAAGATTTGCCACCTATGGAGGTATTTTTTAATAGAAGCTCTGGGTCATTTTGGAGTTTCACTGGACTTAATATAGTTCCCAGAAAATCAAATGGTGTGGACAATACTCATACCTAGTATGTTGTAACTTTGGAAAAGAGTGGCCCTAGAATAGGTGCTACACGAATAAGCAATAGTACTTAGAAAAGGTAGTTTCCTTTGTAATGTGATATAACTTTTTCTCTTCCAAGTTGTCCAATCTGGAGATTCCACATCAAGGAGTGCAAATGGAAGGTGATAGCTTCAGCCATGCAATTCGCTTATTGAAGTAAGTTCCTGTAATGTGTGTCACTTAGTGCCGTACAGTGCCAGAGCTACTCCTCTTCTTTCATGAGACAACATAAAGCAGGGTTCACAACCTGTGGATGTCACAGATTTATGCACAGATTTACTAAGGTCTGGGACAAGATTGTGTGTGTGTGTGTCTGTGTGTTTACTAGATTCACTTCTTTTTTACTGTTATTCTATTACAAAAATTTGTCCCAAATTTTCCCCCTTTGCCCTCCCCTGCCCAGCCTACCCCCCACTCCCACGGTCAATCTCCACACCATTGTCCATGGCCGTGGGTCATTTATACATGTTCTTTGTCTAGTCCCTTCCCCTCCTTTCTCATTATCCCCCACCCCCTGCCCCTCTGGCCACTGTCAGTCTGTTCCATGTTTCTATGCCTCTGGTTCTATTTTGCTCATTTATTTTATTCATTAGATTCTTCTTATAGGTGGGATCATATGGTATTTGTCTTTCACTCACTGGCTTATTTCACTTAGCATAATATTTTCCAGTTCTACCCACGCTGTTGCAAAAGGTGTCAGTTCCTTCTTTCTTCCTGCTGCATAGTATTTAGAGAGGGGGGAAGGGAAGGAGAGAAACATTGATGTGATAGAGAAGCATTAGTCTGTTACCTTTCGTATGCTCCCCGACCTGGGACTGAACTTGCAACCCAGGCATGTGCTCTGACCAGGAATCAAACTGGTAACTTTTTGCTTTGCAGAATGACACCCAATGGAGCCACACTAGTCAGGGCAGGGGGAGGATTATCTTTCACTTGCTGAGTGGTGATCCAGCACCACTTGGTATTTTAGGTTGTCTTTCCTCTGCATTTCTTTCATTGATTCAACAGATGTTCCTGAGAGTGACTGTGTGTCATGGTTGATTTCTGATGGAGCCCTTCAGCATGTTCTGGGCTCACATAGCAGGGGGATCTGGGCTAGTTTAGAAGTCAGAAAAGGTATCTCTGATGAAGTGCCAATTGTATGTACTCTGACTGCAGGAGAGGTGAGACTTAGAGGAAAGGGAGCCAGGGTGGGAATAAGTGGTCCTAACCAGAAGGGATCGTGACTTTTGTGAAGGATTGGAGGCAAGAGAGCTCAGCCTTCTGGATCTGAAAGAAGCTCAGTATGGTGGGAGTTGGAAGAGGTGAATCTGGAGGTGTAAACAGGAAGGGGTCAGGTCCTATGGGGCTTTTTAAGTGTCCTTAAGGAATTTAGAGTTTATCCTAATGGTAGTAAGAAGCCATCAGATGTTTTTAAACGGAAACTGATGTCATATATAGGTGTTTTTGAAAGGTTACCCAGATAGCAAGG
The DNA here is from genome assembly GCA_004024845.1 of Tonatia bakeri. Taxonomy (NCBI): domain Eukaryota; kingdom Metazoa; phylum Chordata; class Mammalia; order Chiroptera; family Phyllostomidae; genus Tonatia; species Tonatia bakeri. The sequence continues at coordinate 32,167 of PVIA01005858.1, forward strand.
TGGAGAATAAATTGCAGAGAAACAAGACTGAAAAGGGTGAAACCAGTTGTTGAAATGCTTCACATGAGAGTTGTTGATAGCTTGGGTTAGGGAAGGTTCTACAGGGACTTAAGAGATGAAATGTCCAAGGGTTGGTTGGCGATTAGATTGATGTTGCAGGTGAGAAAGAGGAGATGGTGACAAAGATGGCTCTTAGATTTATCTTGGCCAAATGATACTTGATTGTTGTGTTTTCTGAGATTAGGGACACTGATGATGTGCATTTGAAGAGGCTTTTATAAGTTTGAGGTGCTCAGACATCTCTTTGGGCAGGGTGGGAAGTATCTCAAACTCAGGTGACAGGTCTGGACAGGACAGGTAGATGAGTCATCACCAAGGTGATTATCATTGAGCTGGGATGGTAAATTAGATCACCTAGGTAGAGCATACAGAAGGAGATGGGCAGAGGGCTTGGTTCTAAACATATAGGACAAGGGGCCAAAGGATACTTAGAAGGAAAGTTCATGGAGGGTATGCGTTTTATAACATGACCAGGGTGGACTTGCAAAGGTAGTGTGCCATTTAAGAGATCAACCTTTCTGGAGCAGAAAACATTTTCTTTTTTTTTTCTTTTTGGCATTTGTATCATTTCTTAGATGTTGCTTAATATAAATCATGTAAGCAGTTTTTATTGATTGAATTCCTATGTCTACCAAGACATAGCAACTCTGCAGTTTCAGCCAGCAGGGCTTTAATTTTTGTTCCTTGGGAATCAGTTTGTTTCTGTGGAAGATGGGAAGCACTAGCAATTGGCATACACTTCACCCATGTGTCATGGTATTCACTCTAGATAAAGGTTTGAAGAACTGGTGTAGCTTCCCTTCCTGGCTATCTTAATGCCAGCTCTATGAAATGTTCTTTTGAGGAGTGGGAGAGCTAGTCTTACAGTGGAAATCAATAGGAAAATGTAGCATTTTTAACTAAATTGCTTTTGGTTTTGAATTACTTCTGCTTAAAATACAGGGTTTGGTGTTCTTTTTTTCCACTCTTCTTGGCAACTGCAGATAAGTAGATGATGTTAACATTTGTGTTCTATTAGTTACTTGCATTTTTCATATTTTTTTAATCTTTGCCCAAGATGAGTTTTGATTTTTGTTTTTCATATTCTTAAGAGTTTTACAGTATCTTATGCTCAGCTTTTTTTATGAAAGGCACTTCAGTCCCTTTTCTTCTTGAACTCAAGAGAACTCATAATATTCCTAGGACCTAAGGAGGGAGCACTTAATATTTTTTAGCTTCATTTTACAATAGTTTTTTAGAAAGTCTTTACATCCTGGATAATATTTTCTATATTTAAAGCATAAAAGGAAAGTATATAGAAATTAATTAATTAAAGGTACCTGCTTGTCCAGTACATGCTGTCCATTATGGGTATAGGATATAGAAGTGAAGAAAGAAAAAGTAAACAGTAAATGTCTAAACATGATTTACTAAATTATAACCCTGCATAGATCTATTAATAATTAGTAGTTGCTCTAATGCACTTAATCTTAAAAAACTCTTCTTTTACAAAGCTTTTAGTCCTAGATATGTTTATATTAAATGGGAGTATAAGATGATACTTCAAAGCTTTAAAAGTAGCACATTTCTCTCCTCTTGGCTAACAATATGTTCTGTTTTTGTTCATCTTATCTCCTTGAAAATCCATCGAACTGGTCTCCTTGATGTGCCTCTGAAAGTATCATGGCAAACACCTTAGATCGCTATGGTTCATGGACCTATTGCCTTGTACAGACTCAGAAGAGCCTTGAGCCTACAGCACAAGACGACATGGGTCTCAAGAATGGCATGCTTACGGTGCCTAGTTTTGAGCTCTTGAATAAACCTCCCGCCTTCCCCAGAACTATCATTATAGTAATGGGCAGTGGTGCTGGTCCTCTAACCATGTCCACGAGGTTTTGTTTTGTTTTGTTTTTCATTTCCTCCATTGTGTTTCATTGCCTCTTATAACTTATGTAAGTAATGCATAAGCCCATCTCTTTTTTGTAAGTTATGTGACTCAGCTTATGTCAGTTGTGTGACTTAGTCCTTCTGCACATGCAAGTGAAACTTCATAAAACCCTCTTCCCTTTTCTTACTGGCATAACTGTGCTTCTTTTACTAGCACTTTTCTGTGATCACTCCGCTTTTGGACCACAGGGTCATAATGTCGTTACTGATGTTTGTAAAACCCCTCAGAATGAAACTGACACACAGCACAGAATGGCCAAAAAGGAGCAGCACTGACATAGTATCTGCCCTAGAAGACCAAAACCCAGTTCCTAAATTTATTCAGTACTCAGAATTGTAGGAGAAAAATCAGTCAGGAGTAGTCATTTAGATCAAGAAACTTATTCTGAGTTGGTATAAATTTTCAGTTAAGGTTAATTCATTGTCCTGGAAAACACAGTATTGGGTTGGCCAAAAGTTCATTTAGTTTTTACTGTAGTTGTCTTTAACTTAATCGGAAACAATTTTGTTAGATTGTATTGTGACAACTGTCCTATCAGTGTACATTTTTAAAAAAAACTTAACCAGAATTGGTGAATTTTTGTACAACCATTGTAATATTAAAGATGAAAGAAAACATGTGACATGTTTGGTATATTATGCTTTATTATTTCAAGAAAGGTAAAAATGCAATTGAAACAAAAAAAGATGTGTGCAGTGTATGGAGAAGGTGCTGTGACTGATCAAATGTGTCTAAAGTGGTTTATGAAGTTTTTTGGTGCTGTTGACATCTTGAACAAATAATTCTTTGCTGTGGGTCTGTCTTATGCATTGGAAGATGTTTAGCAGCACCCCTGGCCTCTACCCACTGGAAGGCAATAGTAGGAGATAACAAACATACAAGGTCTGTCCAGAAAGAATCCAGCCATGTATTATGAAAAATTAAGACATTTCTTGAGGAAGACACAAGGTACACGAAACATTGTACATAGGCCAATGATGCCTCAGTCCCCTTCAAAGTAGGCACCTTGGGACCTCACACAGTTCTCCCAATTGCCATTAGCTGCTCCAGCATGAATCTCATCAACTGTCTAAAATCTCTTCCCTTTCAAAGGTGATTTTACTTTTGGGAAAAGCCAGAAGTCGCAGGGTACCAAATCTGGGCCATAGGGAGGCTGAGTCACCTGGGTAGTTTGATGTTTCACCAAAAACCTCTGTACTAGATATGATGCATGAGCAGGCGCATTGTTGTGATAAAGCTGCCAATCACCAGTTGCCCATAGCTCTGGCCTTCTGAATCATCTGAATAATTCCCTCAGAGGAATGTTCAAGCTTCATGCAAGTCATCGTTCTTCATGCATGCACATTCCAGTCCACTCTCATTGGCTGCCAGATTACATCAATGTTGTGTGAACCGTTCTTGTTATATTAACAGTGGTTGGATGTTTTCCAGACAGACCTTGTACTCAAAATATCCAAATCAATACAGTTATTGATGAAAATGAAATATGTGTCGTTTATTATGGAAAAAACTAAATGGACTTTTTGACCAACCCAATAGTATTTTGAGTTTGTAATTATCCAGTTTTCTTTTGGGGAACCTGTTCAGTTCTATTTTTTTCTTCCGCTCACTTGGTCATGTGTGGAAGATTAAAAACTGTAGTTTACTTTTATTTTCTCTGTTACATTTATAACCATAAAAGCAAGTAAATATTTTACAAGTTTCTTGAAGTAGAGCCAATTATATTTGTGTCATAGATTAAGAAAGTGACATGGAATGTTTTTTCAAGGTTGTGTGGTGCCCGAGAGCATAAATTAGAAGGAGTCTTGCTCAAACATGTCCTGGTTTCTGTGTGTTCATTTTCTAACCATTTGGATTTCATGAAACACCTATTTTATGTGAAAGGAGAATAATATAGTGCATTTATATTTTTAAAATCAAGATTTAAAAATCTATCTGAATTGGTTGCTTTGTAACTCTTAGGGGTTATGGTTATGCTTTGAAGGGTAAGGGCATGCAAGTCCTCAGTACACCTACGGTGCTGAAAAGCATATGTGCAATATATGTGATTCCTATAATAATACTCCAAATAAAACGTTGGATAAAATCTTTCTGGTAGTGATAAAAGGTATGTAGTATGAAAGATTAACTTTTGAAAAACTTAAAACCTGTACATTTATTTAAGAGGAACTGTGATGAATTTTTTATTGAGAAAATATCAGTACTATGTTCATTCTATTTTTATGCAAACTGTATAGATTTGTTTCTCCCAACCAAGTTTTTTTTTTCTTTTACCATGTGTAAACTCTGTCTCTTGTTTGCTCTCTTGTTTATTCTAGGTCAGTGGTTCTCATCCACAGGGTAGTTTTGCCCTCTAGGGGACATTTGGCAATGTTTGGAGATGTTTTTGGTAATCATTAACTGAGAAGAGGGGGTGGAGGTGCTCCTGGCACCTGGTAGAGAGAGACCAGGGCTGCACTGGATAGCCCTTACAACAGTTATCCTCCCCAAAATATTAATATTGTTCTAGGTGTTACATCCTGAATAAGAGGCATGAATCAATATTCCATATTTCTAATTACATTAATTGTTTTTGCCTTAGATATTGATAATCATACCAAGTCTGAGAATTAGTACACCTTCCCTATGAGTTAAAGGATAATGTGTAGTTAAATAATATATTATCTCATTATTTCCTCCATTAGTGAAAAAAAACAGCTAAACTGTATTACTTCTTAATGTTTTATGACAAATAAGATAGGCATAAATCTGCAAGAGGAAAATGGATAGGTAGATGTTTTAAGACACCAAAACTAATACATGTGATATATGTAAGTGATAATATGTATATTAAATGAACTAATACATGTGAAGCTTATCACAATGTGTTACCTCTCCAGCAGAAGAGGAGAGGGGGGATAATGAACCTGGAAATTATCATTGGCAGTGAGTGATCAAGGCTTGGTTTACTGCAAGGGGAAATTAAATATATGGATACCTGCTATCTCAGCCACCATAAGCACTTTATATATTTTTTTTGGCATATTTTTAAATCATTGACCCATGAGATAATTTTTATCTCCATTTTGTAGTTGGGAAACTGAAGTTCAGAGGGTTTAAACGTGGCTGAATCCAAAATAAAATGCAGGTCCCTGCCCTGGCTGGTGCGGCTCACATGGTTGGGTGCCATCCCACAAACCAAGAGGTCACTGGTTTGATTGCTGGTCAGGGCACATGCTTGGGTTGCAGGCCAGGTTCCCTGGGTTAGGGGCATGTGAGAGGCAACTGATAGGTTTCTCTTACACATCCATGTTTCTCTCCCTCTTTCTCTCTTCCTTCCCTCTCTCTAAAAATAACTAAAATCTTAAAAAAAAAAAAAGGTCCCTGACTCCAACATTCTTGTTCTTTCCACTGTATCATCATCCTGCCTTCAAAGAGTGATTTTACAAGTATTTTGTCCCCCTTAGTTTTTCTAAATAGATTTTGTAGAAAGCCAATATCCTTGATTGTCATTCTGAAGAATTGTAGTCTTTTTCTAATAACAAGATTAAGGATGAAAACAAACATCACTTTGTTAAAGTGAAGAGTCCTCATCTATGTTGAAATGAATGGAAATAGGTTAAACAACTATTAATTGCCATGAATTGCTGTAAATTACTTCCTTTTATAGAACGTGCCTGTTAGGGGCATTTGAACTGGAGCTCTAATGTAGATAACCTTCCTGTCATTGTGGAGATTGTGCTTTTGTCTTTCTGTGATGTGAGGTACACTTCATATGCTCTCATTTATCACCAGAATTCCTCCCTGCAAGGGTGTAAATGAGGAAACCCAGAAGGCTCTGGATCGCTCTCTCCTCGATTGCACTTTCCGATTACAAGGTAGAAATAACCGCACATGGGTAGCAGAGCTAGTGTTTGCAAATTGTCCACTTAATGGCACTTCTACCAGGGAACAAGGTAAGATGCTTCACACACTTTGCCTTTGCATATTTCTGAATTTATTTTCATATTGATTGCAATTGATTTCTTTTTTAATCCGGTAGGACCATCCCGGCATGTTTATCTAACATATGAAAACCTGTTGTCTGAACCTGTTGGTGGTAGAAAAGTGGTTGAAATGTTCCTTAATGACTGGAATAGCATTGCACGATTATATGAGTGTGTGTTGGAATTTGCACGTTCTCTACCAGGTACATGAGATAATTTTCCTTTTGGGGGGAAAAAGCATCCCCCCTTTTTTAACTGAAGAAGTAAAACATGCACATTGTAAAAAAAAATTCAGAAGTATATCTAATGAAAAATAAGTTTCCCTTCAACTTAGCCTTCAGTTTCCTTCCCTCAGAGATGACTACTGTTAAGTTTCTTATGCTTCCAGAAATTTTTACACACAGGCATACCATACATATAATAGGTAGTACCTCACAGAGATTACTATGTGCCATACGATGTAATAAACAGTTTGCATGTGTTAACTCATTTACTCCTCATGATCACCCTGTAAGGCGGGTAGATTATTCTTCATTTTAAAAATGAAGAAAACAAGTCACAGAGAGTTAAGAAACTTGTTGAAGGTCACATAATAGCTAGTAAATGGCAGAGCTGGAATTGAAACCTCTAACTACTATGCTACATTGATTCAATATATGTCTACCCTTACCCAATCCCCCTTTGTAGAAATGGAAATGGAAGCCTACAGTGTGTTTATGCTATTGCTTTCTTTTTTTTGTTTGTTAATAAATTACATATTTGGAGACTTTTTGATCTATGAATATATTGCCAAAATACCCTCTTTTTCAAAAATATATATTTTTATTTTGCATGTATACTCTTACCTTTTTGTTTCCTTTCTATTTAGACATACCTGCGCATCTAAATATTTTCTCAGAAGTTCGTGTTTATAATTACCGAAAACTTATCTTGTGTTACGGAACTACCAAGGGAAGCTCAGTAAGTATATGAATTAATTAAAACTGAAGTTCCTCTCATAAATCTTGTAAAAATCAAGAATTCAAAAATTATAAAAACTGCCTTGAGATGATGGAGGGCTCAAGTAAAAATTAGAGATAAAATGGTAAATTTTAAATACTTTGTTGGCATAAACATAGTGTACTATAATGTTTTACTCTTTAAAATTGAAAACAAAAATTAATAGTGTCTTTGATAGGTATATAATCTTGAGTTTTAAACAAGGTAATGTACTTTTGGTACTTGTATTTTGTTCTTAACTGATTTCAGATCTGCTTAGCAATGTGATTACTATAATGAAGTGTATGCCTCAGTGGTTTTGAACAATATGGTATGTCAGTGCTTTTGATCATGTGATCATTAACATTGTTTGAACCTATCTTACTTTTGAAGGTATTTCCCATAATCCATAGCTTCCTTTTTTCTTTTTTCTACCTCATATGTAAAGCCCTAGAAATTTAGCATGAAAATTTAGCCAGCTGGCTTCTTTCTAGCCTCTCTGCATCAGGTAATGTCAGAAATTACCTGAGTGTTTAAAAATCTGTTAACAAAAACATCTGTGTTGGGTGTGGCTTCTTTTCCCTTTACAATAGTGTGCACCTAAAGGGTGACTCTTCGTCAGTTCAAAAGAAAAGTGAAAATTAGGAACACCAATGATAATTTTAAAATAAAGTTTAGTCAAAATATTTTCTTTAGGACTTTTATTTAGAGCTATCTGTTTTATTTAGGGCTATCTAACTCACATGCTCAGTGAGGGTACTGGTCTATAGAATCAGCACATTGGAATTTAAAGTGTCCAATCTTATGCATTGCTTTCATAAAAAATCTAATTTATATCTATTCTGATAATGGAATCTGTTACTTTCTCAGTTTCTGAGACATGTATTCTCTTTGATTTAGATTAGTATCCAATGGAATTCCATACATCAGAAATTTCACATTTCTTTGGGAACTGTTGGTCCAAACTCAGGTTGCAGTAACTGTCATAATACCATTCTCCATCAGCTTCAAGAAATGTTCAACAAAACACCAAATGTGGTTCAGTTATTACAGGTAATTAAGTTTATTTTCTCTTTAAAAATAAGATTAAGTCAGTGTTAGTGATGAGGGTGGGTGCCTTTGTCTTTTTTATGTCTTCCACTTTTCTTGGGGAATTTTTATTCAAAGTGAACACAGTGATCTAGTTTGCATTCTCTTCCAGGGAAAGTTTTATGGCATGTGTTGGAAGGACATTGTCTCATTTGTGAAAGTTACACATCGAAAATTCTGAGCTTTTAGCATTGTACAGAAACCAGCTGCTCTCACTGTGTTTGTTTTTTACTGTAGGTACTGTTTGATACTCAGGCTCCATTAAATGCCATCAACAAACTCCCCACTGTGCCGATGTTGGGCTTGACACAGAGAACCAACACTGCCTACCAGTGCTTCTCCATTTTGCCACAGTCGTCTACTCACATCAGACTGGCCTTCAGAAACATGTATTGCATTGATATATACTGCCGAAGTCGAGGTGTTGTGGCAATACGGGATGGTGCCTATAGTCTTTTTGATAATAGCAAGTTAGTTGAAGGATTTTATCCCGCACCAGGACTAAAGGTAACAGACTTTAGTGTTACCGCATGAATAAACATAAATATGATTTCAAACAATTCCTGTGAAGGGGAGATAATGGGGAAAAGCAACAAATTTGTATTTAAATTTAGTAAGTAGCCACGTTAACACATTATCTCTGCCAATTTATTCTGAAGGTGCTAGAAGTTCGAATAAAGTGTTATGTGTATGTTTGTGTGTGTTATGTTTATAAACATAAACATGTTTATGTTTATGATAAAATGTCTTTTCCTTTATTTCCTTTCTCTGTGATGAGCTAGGTAGAAGACAGTGAAGAGTCCTATTTACTATTTGCAACTCTGAAGAACTTTAAAAGTAGTCTATTGTTGATTATTGAGTAGACTTGATTCATCAGTGGAACTATGATGCTTTTTTAAATGTGGGATCCTGGGCCCCAATCCCTAGAGATTCTGGAGTCAAATAGTTCCAGATGGCTTGTTTTGAAAATTAGTCCCCTGCAGCCTCCTCTTGCCCATTTTCCTGCTGTGTTTTCAACTCTTATGTAGTGGATTCTCTTGGTCTTTACATCTTATTTCTAAATAGATGCTTGCATTGCAATTTGTTGAGGCATTATCTGGTTCTTGTAATGAAAGATGAGGATTTAATGCTTTTTTATATGCCTCTTCCACGTTCTGGGTTGCTGATCCCAGTACACAGATACCTTCTTCCTTTCCTCCTATCCTTACAATATGGTTAGATAGCAATTTTGGTTGGGTAATTTTTCATTGTTTACATTATTGTGAATATGTAAACACTATTCTTCCAAACTTCCTTCAGTACTTTACCCTGTCAGATATATTGCCAGTTACATCTTGAAGAAATGTCTTCCACGGTCCTCTGACCTCTAAACTGGAGTGGTAGTGCTCCAGACCTTTTGCAAAATTTTGACTTGGGAATCTACAGAAGGATAACAAAGGGAGAGGTATCTTCACTTCTCTTTTGTGTTCTGTGTCCTGTGGCTTGGATCCCCTGTCTTTTCCTTGGTTTACTCCATTGTTTTGGTCAAATGCTTCCAAGTAGTTTCTGGGAGAAAGTACATGAGAGATTAATTTGAGACTTTGTGTTAGAGTGTCTTTAGTTTACCCTTATCTAATTCAGAGAGTGGCTAGATACAGAATTCTAGATTGTAGTCATTTTGAAGGTATTGTTCCATTGTCTTTTAGCTTCCGTATGACCCATGAGAAGTTTAATCCTGTCCAGATTCTTGAACTTTATGTGACTAAGTGGGCTCTTACAGTCTGGAAACTTACATCCTTTTGTTCTGGGGAAATTCTTTGTATTGTTTCTTTATTCTTCTTTGTTTTCTCAGCTCTTTCTGGTATCCCTACTATTCTGGTGTTGGACATCTTTAACTCATCCTTTAACTTTCTTATCTTTTCTCATTTTTCTAATTTCTTTGTTTCTGGGAAATTTCCTTACTTTTTCCTTCTATCCTATTTTTTACTTCTGCCAAGATATTTTTTTGCTGTCTTTTAAAAATTTTCCCAAGAGTTTTTTCTTGTTTCTAAATGTTCATTTCATGACATCCTGTTGCATGTGGTTAACTTACCTTCTTTAACCTCTTTTCTTCCTACAAAATCTCCATTTCATCCATCGTGCTTTTTTTTTTGTTTTGATCTCTTTCATATTAGCATCTTTCTTCAAATATTAAGTGGTACTTAATCCTGCTCTTATTTAAAGTGAGACTTGTTGACCGTGGTCTTCACTACAGGGTATTCTCCTTGTGCCATTTCTCTGAGTGACTCCCAGTGTCAGATCTTTTGGTTGGGCTGGTTTGAGTACCAAGAGAAGAGTTTCCAAGTCTTTGCATAGATGGTGTGCATCAGGCATCCAGTTTTTGGCAAGTCAAATAAGAGAATGAAACTAGTGTTTTCAGCAGTCAGTATGTAAACTTACGTAAATTTTCCTTTTTAATATGTCACCCTTTCTCTCAGTTATTTTAGAGTCCCCCAATCAGAGACCCTCTGCCAGGGTGACAGAGGTCAACCTAACTCAGTGGAAGTGACAGGGGCTCCAGGAGGGTTTCGGTCTCTCTTTTTTAAGATTTTTATTTATTTATTTTTAGAGAGGGGGAAAAGGAGGGAGAAATAGATGGAGAGAAAAGATCAGTGTGTGGTTGCCTCTCTTGCACCCCCTACTGGGGACCTGGCCCACAACACAGGCATGTGCCCTGACTGGGAATTGATCCGGTAACCCTTTGGTTTGCAGGCCAGCGCTCAGTCCACTGAGCCACACCAGCCAGGGCTATGTACACTACATCTTTATCCAATCATGTATCAGTGGACACTTAGGTTGTTTTCTTAACTTGGCTGTTGTAAATAATGCAGGAGTGAACATAGGAGCACAAACAGCTTTTCAAGTTAGTATTTTTGTTTTCGTTAGATAAATACCCAGAAATGGTAACTGCTGGGTCATATGGTAGTTGTATTTTTTATTTTTTTTGAGGAACATCTGTGCTATTTTCCCAAGTGGCTGTACTAGTTTACATTCCAAAAAAAAGTGCATTAGGGGTTCCCTTTTCTCCACATCTTCACCAGCTCTTGTTATTTCTTGTCTTTTTGATAATAACCATTCTGATAGGTGTAAGGTAATTATCTCATTGTGGTTTTGATTTACATTTCCCTGATGATTAATGATGTTGATCATCTTTTCATGTGCCTTGTTGGCCATTTGTCTATCTCTTGGTTTTAGTGTATCTTAAGGAAACTTTCATCCACTCCTTTGGTTTTTTGTTTTATCTCCATCCCTATTTCCAGCGGTATCTGGTGCTACCAGTTCCTAAGCATCTTTGGGATCTAGATGGAAATAGCTTTGCTTTTTGGCTTTCCCCGCTGCTTGCTTAGTATACAACTTCCTCACATTGGGTAGTTCATTTACCACTCAACCATCTGCTCTGCTGCCTCAGTATGCCATTGCCATTTTTTCTTTCCCATTCTTTTTTTTTCTTTGTCATTTAGTGCTTTAAAAATGTTTTTATAAGTGCTTCAGGTGGAGTATTGGGAGATGAAATATGTGTTGTGAATTCATCATATTTAATTAGAAATCAGACCATGTACTTTTAAAAGCTTTCACATGGTTCTGATAAATTTACGATCTCTATTTTTGAAGACTGAGGAGATACAGAGTATTTAAAAGAAAGAAAATCAGCCCCTGGCTGGTGTGGCTCAGTGGATTGAGCGTGAGCCTGTGAACTGAAGGGTTGCCAGTTTGATTCCCAGTCAGGGCACGTGCCTGGGTTGTGGGCCAGGTCCCCAGTTGGAGGTGTGCAAGAGGCAACTGATCAATGTACCGATATATCTCTCACATTGATGTTTCTCTCCTCTTTCTCCCTCTCCCTGTTTAAAAGTAAATAAATCTTTAAAGAAAAAAAATTTTTAATGAAAATCTGTACTTGACACAAATTCTGGTAACCTTGCTTAGTTTTCGGTGACATATAAAACAGGCTGCCCCATTCTTGATGGTTCAAGACTTAGTCATATTAGATAAAAAACAGAATAGATAGATGGTTTAGTTCTAGCTTAAAGTGTGAGAATTCTCACTAAAAAGGAAATTTTCTAAGATACAACTTCTGATTCCCTCCCCCATTTTTGGTTCAGAAATTAATAAGGAAATGTTTTGACATACTGTTAAGAAGTGCCAGGGTGTAATTCCTTATTCAGCTTTTTGCTTGCACATTACTTCTTAGTTGATACAGTTTTTTAAACGTAGATGTGTTGATTTTGTTTTTATGGGTAATAGTTTTCCTCAGTATCCCCCCTTCAAAATTATCAGTATTTCTTTTAGGTTGTCCTAGTAATGGTGATCATGTGTTAAACTTACATTTCAGAGATAGACATGTTTATTTCTATTAAAATACTATAAATAATTAAAAACATTTAAAAGTTAGGTAAAATAATCTAAATTTTGCCTGTTTATATCCATAGACATTCCTGAATATGTTTGTTGACAGCAATCAGGATGCTCGAAGAAGGTCTGTAAATGAGGATGATAATCCCCCTTCTCCCATAGGAGGAGATATGATGGATTCTCTAATCTCACAACTCCAGCCACCACCCCAGCAACAGGTAACATATGGCTGAAATTCCAAGCAGCATCATGTTGGTTTAACTTAACAGGTTCTACAGATGTCTGGGCTTCTTTCTTAAAAAGCAAAGTGTCCTTGGTGGGCCCAAGATGCTCATGAAAAAATAGTCATAGAGGGTGATGAGGACAAGGCTTCCAGTGGTGGGAAGTAAATAGTACCAGAAATGGCATTAACCATACCAGAAATATCATTAACCTGAGACTCATGTGCTTAAAATGATGCCAGGTAATCATCCATGTAATCACAAAAGAGGATATACAGATAACTAATAAGCATAGAAAAGGTGTTCAATATCATTCAGGATCACAGAAATACAAATTGAAAGCACAATGAGATAAACCTCCATAGCCACAAATGTGGCTTTAAGAAAACAATTGATAATCCTTGCCAACATTTCCCATTAGGAGCAACTGAAACTCTCATTTATTGCTCAAGGGTTTGTAAAGTGGTACACCTACCTTGCAGTGAGGTTTAGCAGTATTCCAGAGGGTTAGAGCTGAACGTTATGCATACCTGTGATTTAACAATTCTGCTCTTACATGTACATGTGACAGAAATGCAGCAACACAAGAACGTTCATAGCAACAGTATATATTCAAATAGTTGTAAATACCCCAAATACCCAGCAACAGTAGAATGAGTGAATAAATTGTGGTATGTTTACACAGTGGAATACTTTACAGAAATGAGAAAGCAAACTATTAGTACATGTGACAGCATGGTGAATTTCGCTGACATAAAGTTGAACAAAAGAAGCCAGATGCCATGTATGTAATGAGTACTTTCAGTATTTTTATGGAGTGCAAAACCAGGCAAAAACCAAACTTGAGTGATGGAAGTCAGAGGAGTCTTACCTTTAGGGAGGTGGTAAAGGCAAGGTGTATAAGGGTGACCTCTGGGGTTCTGGTAATGTTCTTCAGTATCTTGATCTGTGTGGCAGTTACATTTGTAAAAATTCATCTGACTGTATATTTAAGATTTGTACACTTCACTATATGTGATTCGTACCTCAAATTTTTTTAAAAAAAAAAGTGTAGAAAGGATTACATTGTCCTAGGGTTTTCATTACTACAGATGAAGGTAAAGGTAAGTAGAGGTCAGGTTGAGCTACCGCATTTCATTGACTCCAAAACTCCACCAAGTGAAAGATGCACTATTTTTTATATCCAGCCAGAAATAACACTGCCAGTTAAACTAGGACAGATAAAATGAGCAAGAAACATCTTGAGAAATGCAAGCAATGGTATTGCAAGGTCAGGAATGAGGATGTTGCTATTGTTAAAATATTTGAAAATCAGGGAGTTTTTAAAAACCTGTGTCATTAGTGTGTATTTTGCACATTTTCATAAAATGTGTAAATGTTAACACTGGAGCTATCTATTGGGGAAAGCCATTACACTCATACTATACGCAGTTGACCGTTTTACATTTAAATTTCTTTTTTTCAGCCATTTCCAAAGCAGCCAGGATCATCAGGCGCTTACCCTCTTACTTCACCTCCTACATCCTATCATAGCACAGTTAGTCAATCTCCATCTATGATGCACACACAGTCCCCAGGTAAGATATTACTTATTCTCTTGTCGTGTTCACCTTTAAATCTAAAATACACACACATAGAAGTACTGCACATGTAGCCTCGACTTCAGAGAGAACTCCCTTTCTAGTCTGCGGCTAGATATTTGCCATTCATTCATTATGGCAACATTGTGAAATCTGTGTTCATGATTCCAGAGCAATTTAAAGGGTTTAAATTCAATGGAGGTGTTGTCACCCAGAGCTAGACTCATGGCCCAACTCCAAGAAGTGCTAATTACATGATCCATGTCAGAAGTCAACAACAAGAGCCTGTGGGACTAGTCCTGCCCACCACCTGGTTTTGTAAATAGTTTTACTGGAGTATACCACACCCATTTCTGTAGTGTGTATGGCTGCTTTCCCACCCCTTACAGAAAGTTCGCCGAGTTCCATTACACGTGAATGGTGCCTGCCCCTTAGAGTTGAGCAGTGCACAGTCTGTTTGTCCAAATAAAACGACTCTATTGACAATCCCATGAAGTGCATTGTAAAATTACTTGAGGATGCCAAAATTTTACTTTTAACTGAAGGATTCATTGGTGTTGCTTAAGCACTTGCTCTGTGCCAAATGCTGCGTGGCACTGAGCATTCATCCGTGAGCCAGATACCAGCCCTGCTTTTGAGCTTATCATCTAGCAAGGAAGGCAGGTGTCAGGTGTCTTGAGTAGATGATCTCCTACCTGCTCATCAGAGATGGGTTGGACCACAGATGAAAACTTGGAAGTTGTTTTCATGTTATCAAAGGTCGTTGAAGCCCAAGTGGGTGGGTGAGCTCAGTTCCTGAGGAGCACTGGCAGTGAACAGTGTAGGAGCCTGAGAAGGAGCAGCCAGGGAGCAAGGAGAAAAACAGGAGACACAGAGGCATAGAATGTAAGGAGGATACAGTTTTTCTAGGATAGAGTTGAGACTGGTTTTACATAGAAGGTAAGAGAAATAATGATTTTGAAATAATGATAGTAATAGGCATATATAATACTTAAAATACTTTAGCCATTTAGTCCCCACAGCAAACCTGTGGCAGAAACCTGTTATTCCTATTTTATAGAGGGAAAGTGAGGTCTGGAGAAGTTGTTACTTGTCCAAGTCACACAGCTAAATAAGCAAAATTACACTTAAAAGTTAATCAAATTGATCAGCATATTATATTGAATGTAAGGCATTGCATTAGATATTATAGAACATGAAAATGTGAAATTGTTTTACGTAGAGATAGAGAATTTGAAACTTGATGATATGGAGGATAGTTATGGTAATGTGGCAAGTATTTTGGTTCATAGGCTGGTGCTCAATCCACTGAGCCACACCAGCCAGAGCTGTGGCAAGTATTTTAATGTTGAATTTATTCATAGTTTTGGTAGTCATAGTTCTCTCATAATTCTAAGTTAAAACTAGTCCTGTGGCTAAATACTCTCTCATAAAATACCTCTCATATTTAAGCTTATGTCTCCCAGTTGTTTTGTTTCGTTTTTTTAAATCTCCTGTCTAGGCCTCTCACCTGAGCTCAAGTCCTGTATTTTCCAGCTATCTATTCAACATTTCCATTTAGCTGTCTAGTTGACATCTGAAACTCACCATGGCTGAAACTAAATTCCTAACTGACCCAGCAGTATCCTCCCCACCCCAAATTGCTCCTCTCACAAGCACCCCATCTCAGTAAATGGCATTCCCTTCCTTCCTGCTACTTGAGCCAAAACTGTTAGAGTCACGTTGGACTCTCTCTCATACCCACATTCAGTCAGTTACCAAATACTGCCACCTCTACCTTTAGAATTTATCTACAGTCTAACTACTTTCGCCATCTCAGCCTGTGCCCTTGCCCAAGTCACTAACCATCCCTCACCCAGATGATTGTACTTAACCTCTAACTGGTTTCCTTGTCCCTGTCCCTGTCCCTGCCCTATAGTCTGTTCTTCACACCGCAGCTAGAGTGATCCTTCTGGAACAGAAATTAGTTCATGAGTCCTCTGCTGCAGACTCTTCATGGCTTCCCATTTCATTCAGGGTAAACCCTAAGTCCTTTGAGTGGCCTACAAGTCCCTGTGTGATTAGGACCACCCCCTGCCTCTTTGACCTCCTATCTTCCCACTTCCCCCTTGCTCACACTGTTCCAGCGGCACTGGCCTCTTCCATGTTATTTATAACTGCTGCTACCTTTGGGGCCTCTCCCCTAGCTCCTCCGTTTGCCTGGAATATCTTATCCCCTGGATATCCTCATGCCTTTTCCTTCACTTTGTTCATTTCTCAGCTCACAAAGTCGTCTCTGATTACCTTATATAAAGAACAGCACCCACCTCAACCACTGCACAATATTGCCCCCTTACCTTGCCCTGTTTTTCTCCATAGCACTCGTTATTACCTGACATGTATTTGTAAGTCTTTCTCATTCTGCTAGAATATAAGTTCCACAAGGACAGGAATTTTCGTCTCGTTATATACTACATCCCCAGTGCCTACCACACACAATACTTGGCATGAAGTGTACTTTCATGCCTAGTTATTGAATAAGTGAATAAAAAGTACACTGGATATTTTTTTTTAAATTAGCCAATATAAGACCTAGAATTTGGGCCCCATGGAATTGATCTCTCTCTTTTTCAATAATAAAATTACTCTAGTTTTCCTTTGTGCTGCTTATGGGAGCTTTACTACTTGTTTCTTTAGTTTATAGGGTCTTAACTTGGGGTCCTTGAACAGGACATGATATGTGTCCTGCAAGATCATCTATAATTATTTTCATTTATTAGGAAATCTGCATGCTGCAAGCTCCCCCAGTGGGGCTTTGAGAGCCCCATCACCAGCGTCATTTGTTCCAACTCCTCCCCCATCCTCGCATGGACTCTCAATAGGACCAGGGGCCAGTTTTGCTAGTCCACATGGTGAGTCCATACATGGAAGTTGCTGTAGCGTAAGAGTTTGACGTGAAAGTAGTTTTTGTTAAGTAAATTATTTTCTTATTGCAAACTTAGCGCTTGTTTATTGGGGAAATAGCAAAATAAAATAAATATTTCCTAATCACACCATGCAGAGACCTACCACTTTTGTCTGCTTTGGACTTTCTCTCCCTTTCCCTCTCCTTCGCTTTTCCTGTCACACATCCCCTGCTTGCCAATCTGCTCAAACCTCTTGCTTTCGCTTGCTCTCTGCTCATCTTGTCTTCTGCCTCAAACACCCCCGCCCAACAACAAAAAAAATTGGGACCCTATCCTATGTGTTATTTTGAGACTTGAATTTTTCCACTCTTTAACTCAAAAATTTTATTTCAGGTTGGTTCAAATAGATAAAGAATAGAAGTAGCCAGTGAAGTGTTTCCTTTCTCTTCCACCAGCAACCTAGTTCCTCCTCCCAGAGACATTTAGTTAGTGTCATTAATTTTTTATTGCTCTTGCATAGATGTTTTATGCATAAATAAGCAAGTACATGTAAGTGTTCTTTCCCCTCTCTTTTACATACACATGGCAAACAGCATACTACACATGGTGGTTAGTTCCTTACTTTTTTCACTTAAATGTATCATGAATACCACGCCAAATCAGAACATAATGAGCTTCCTCAGATTTTGCAGCTGGGTAGTATCTGTGATTATTTTACTCTTTACTGTTAATATTTGTGAAAACATGTCTGACACTAAAAACTCTACATCATCATACTAAATGGCTTCATAGTATTCCCTTTTTGGGGCATACCATAAGTTAACTGCTCTCCTATTATGATATGGTAGAATGTTTCCATTTTTTCACAACTAAAAATGGTGTCATCTCTGCTCGCATGATTATTTCCTTAGGTAAGTTCCTAGAAGTGGAATTGCTGTCCCAAAGGGTTTGAGAAATTCTAAAACTCTTGAAACATATTGCAGATGGCTCACCTGAAAGCTTGTCCCAATTTTCTCTAGTATTATAGAAGAATGTCTTTTTCTGCATCGTTGCCAATGTGGGGTGTTATGATTATTTTGGATATCTTGGTCGTTTTGATAGGTAAAAAGTGGTATCTTATTGTTTAATGTGTGTTGCTTTGATTATTAGTGAAGTTCATTAGCCTCTGGTGTTTCTTATGTGTGTCAGTTGATATCCTTTTCCTGTTTTCTTGTGGTTTTTTTTTTCTTATTAATTTGTAAGACTTCTAAGTAAGGACCATTCACCCTCTGATAATATGATAGAAGTTTTGTTTTTTTTTTTCCATTTGTCATTTAGTTACAAAAGGGTGTAAATATAAAAATATCTGCAGGGTGAAATTTAAATACCAAATTGTTCAGAAAATTGCTCCTTTCAACACCCGATTCTTTGGTTCATTTCTTACTCAATGCAGCCTTCACTAAATAAAGAAAATGGAAAATATTTCTATTCTCAGCCTCCTCTGAGTAGAATGAAAACATAATTTGTCGGAGTTGGTTTAAAAATGTAAGATTTCTTTCCTTAATGGAGCTTTGAGATTTTTTTGCTTACTATTTTCAAACATATAATTGATTATTATATGGTTTAAGTTGGTACTTATTACACATCTTGAGGCTCGTGTGAAGGTAAATTTTATCCTTTCTCAGTCTTGTTTTATGTAATTTTTATACCATGTTAGAAAATACATAAACTACACAGAATATTCAGATGTGCCATGTTAAGAAGCATCATGCTTCAGTGAAATATCATACTGAAAGAAAAAATGTATCACCCTGTAGGGTATAAACATTTAAATGCTGTCAGATACTTTTCTGTGATTAAAATACTGGTTTTGAAAACCCGTTACTTACTTGTTTAATAGGAACCCTGGACCCCAGTTCTCCATACACTATGGTGTCACCAAGTGGACGAGCAGGGAACTGGCCAGGGTCTCCTCAAGTGTCTGGCCCTTCACCGGCAACACGGTTGCCTGGAATGTCACCAGCCAACCCATCACTACATTCTCCAGTTCCAGATGCTTCTCATTCCCCTCGAGCTGGAACAAGTGAGCGGAATCAACATTTTTATGTTTGCTTTTAGTATAACCAACAAATGACCTATTTTATTGCATCCTCACATTTGAAGATCATGATCTACTTGTTGAATGGGGATACTTAATAATTTCAACTTTTATCCATTTAGCAAATGGTGACAATAGGAGTTAATTATCAAAGTCAGGCAGAATGTAAAAAAGAGAAATGTCTCTTCCATACGTTTTCTGAGACCTGTGTTATGGCTACTACCTTAGCTGCAATACTAGACCTGAAAAGGTACATCAAGTTTCTGACAGTGTTATGTAAATTAACACAAAAGAGGAGAATAATACAATTATGTTAGCTTTTGCTATGTGACTTTTAGTGGCTTATAGCGACAGTCGTGTGTACGCTCACCATTCTGCAGGTTGGCAGTTTGGGCTGAGGCCAGCTGGGTAGTTCTTCCAGGCTCTAATGGGCCTACTCATGCATCTGTGGTCAGTTCCTGGGTTGATTGGGGCCTGGCTGATCTAAGGTGACTCTAGCCACATGGCTTCTCTCTGCTCCGTGCAGTCTCCTAGTTGATCATGGGCTTGTTTACCTGGTGGCTGGACAGGGAGCTCCAAGAGAGTAAGTGAAAGCCTAGGCTTGCAACTGCCACTGCATTCTGTCGGCCATGGCAAGTCAGAAAGCCAACTCAGAATCCAGGTAGAGAAATAGATAGACTGAGTTCCTTCTTGAAAGCATTGTTTCAAACTCTCACTGCAAAGGAAGCTAATATATGATTGTTACACCACAAGGAGCAACTAAAACAGTACAGATTACTGTAGAATGTCAAAGATTTGTACTAAAAACAGATCAGGGAACAATGAGATAATAATGTATTTATAAATGAAATGACATGTTTTCCTTCCCATAAGGTTCCCAAATGATGCCAACAAACATGCCCCCACCTCGTAAACTACCTCAGCGTTCCTGGGCAGCCTCCATACCCACCATCCTCACTCACAGTGCCTTGAACATTTTATTGCTGCCCTCTCCAACGCCAGGCCTCGTGCCTGGCCTGGCAGGTAGTTACCTTTGTTCTCCGCTTGAAAGATTCCTTGGATCGGTCATCATGAGAAGACATCTTCAAAGAATTATTCAACAAGAAACGGTATGGGTACCTAGTGAACTAACTGATAAGTAGTGATTGTCAAAGGCAGATGCTGAGTTGCCCATCAGAGTAGGGTCTGAACTAAAGTGATATTTCCTCACTTCCTTTAACCAGCTTGTTAGAATTACACTTTGCACCCAGCCCTATTATTACAAATGGACTCCACTATTTTCTTTTCCATTCTTACGTTAACATATTCCTTCATTTTATAATTTTTCATGCTGTGGCTAACATGGACCTGGAGATAGATCCACTCAATACCATAGGACACGTGTACCCAGGACATCTGGCTTTGTAGAGAATAACATATGAGTAGCTACTTGTCCTCTAGAATGCTTTTGCAGGCAGGCTGACTTCAAATCTGAGTCTCCATTGAAATAAAATTATGATGATCACAAGGCTGAAAGCTGCTTTTAAATACACAGTTTGAATTGATTAAAAACCCTGGTAGAAAAGGAATTTTAACCTATCCTGTGGTGATACCCTTAGGAGATAGTTCAGAGTTGAGAGCACCCATTCTAAAGTTGAGCTGCCTGGATTTGTAGCGAGGCCATGCCACCTGCTAGGGTGAGCTTGGCCATTTTCCACATCTCTGATAATAGTAGATAATAGTATCTACCTAGCTCATAACAGTTGTGGGAATTTGAAATATTTCATATAAAGCTTGTAGCATAATGTCTTGGTATTCAGTACATATTAGTTACTTATAATTATTGTTGTTGTTGAGGTATATCTATGTTTATGAGGTGGTAGACAGGATGATGAATATTGAAAATACCCACTCCATGGGCAGCACCAAGCTATGTGGCAACCTTTATGTTCAGATTTGGAAAAAATAAAGGTTTTAACATAGGTTAAGTAAATTAGCATTTAAAATAGTAATCTGATCTAGGCTCACCCCTGCCACTTAAAAGCCATATACATGTTCAGCTTGTTAAAACTCATTTTTCTCATCAGCATAATCAACATACAGGCCAGAGTGGAGGTCAGTAAACTATAGGCCTGGAGACAAGTCCTGCCCACCACCTGTTTCTGTAAATAAAGTTTTATTGGAACACAGCTAGACCCTCTCAATACATGTTGTCTATGCCTGCTTCCAGCCACAATGGCATCATTGAGCGGTTGTAACAGAGACCATATAGTCTAAAATACTTATCAACCCCTAGACTAGCAGAAAGAAGGTCCCAATCCAGATATTTTTTAATTTTTCCTAATGTGCTAGTTCTCTAAAATTTGTTACTGTGGAAAATTTTTAGCACATGCACAAGTAGAATTGGATAATGAACTTCTCTGTTCCCATCACCCACCTTCATCAGTAACTCATACCAATATTGTTTCGTTTGTAGTTCCTCCCAGATTGTTTAACAGCAAAATTCCAGGCATCATTTCATCCATAAATACAATTTATATCAAATATCGTTGGTGTGCAGATTTCCCAATATATCACCGTTTTTACAGTTTGAGCCAGAACCCAAGCAAGTTTTTAAGTCTTTCAAACTATAGATTCCCCCATTCCTCCTTACATTTATTTGTTAAAGAAATATCATTTGTCTTATAGAATTTGTCAGAGTCTGGATTTTGCTGATTGCATCCCTTTAGAATCATTTAACATGTTCTTTTGACCCCTCTGGATCTATAATATGAATCAATCCTATGGGTCTAACTACTGTAATTCAAGCTCAAGTTGGTTATTGTTTTATAAGAATATTTCATAGGTGGTGTTACACGCGTTCTTCCATCAAGAGACATGTAATGTCTGATTGCCTCTCTTTGCAGTGTTGTTAGCAGTTTTGTTGCTTAGTGCCTACATATTTGTTTCAGAACAGGTAGCAACTGTTTTACTTTTGTGAAACAGTTTTCTGGGTAACATTTCATTTTTTTCTTTGTCTTACATTCTTTTACATGCTAATTTGATGTATCCTTGTTTTGCAGCTGCAACTGATAAATTCCAATGAACCTGGGGTGATCATGTTTAAGACAGATGCGCTGAAATGCAGAGTTGCCCTTAGTCCTAAAACCAACCAAACACTTCAGCTAAAAGTAACACCTGAGAACGCAGGACAGTGGAAACCTGATGAACTTCAAGTTTTGGAGAAATTCTTTGAAACAAGAGTATGTATTTATTAATGCATAATGTTAATGTAATCAATGAAACAGAAGAGTCAAAGTGGAATGAAGAATAACCTGCTTTATTTGTCCCTGTAGGTTGCTGGACCACCATTTAAAGCCAATACATTAATAGCCTTCACCAAACTATTAGGAGCTCCTACACACATCCTCAGGGACTGTGTGCATATTATGAAACTAGAGCTGGTAAGTTACAGAGAAACACAAATTCTTATAGCCAGGTATGTTTGAGGATGTTGGAGTTAGTGGGAACAATGTTCACTGGTTTTTACCTGTTTAGGTACTTTTATTTTTCTCTTAAATTCTTCTTGATTTCTCACTTAAATATTATGTTTCAGGTAGGCAACATAATCCTCTTATATCTTTTGAATTTAGAATAAAAAGATACAGTGGGAAATTTCTCATTCATCCCTGTCCAGCCATCTAGTGTCCTTCCCCACAAGCAGCCTGAGTTCCAGTGGCCTACCTCTTATAGAAACAAATGTATTTAATACATTCTTCCTACTCCCATGATAATGAAAGAACTCTCCCAGGGTTTCTTCTAATACTGTATGGATTCATTTTTTAATTAAATTACATATTTAAATTTTGGATCCATTTTAAATATGTCTTGGTGTCATGTGTGTGAGGTATGGATCCAGCTTTTTCAGATGCCCCTAATTGTCTTAATGCCATTTATCAAAAAAAAAAAAATCTATCTTCTCCAGGAGATTTAAATTTCTCTTCTTTCCTATGAGATTATATAATTGTATAGAAGGAATCCAGGTAATAACGGATTATATTTTTCCAGTCTTACAGTAGTCCTTTCATTTTAACGTTTCTACTATTGCTTTGGGTGATTCCAAATACCTCATTCTTTTTTCGGTTGGTATTTTAATATTGGGACAGTATGGCTTCTGCTCTGATAGGCCATAGGAAACATTATTTATGTCAAAAAGATATTTGGGTTTTTAAAGGAGTAAATATTTATGTGGCTATAAAGGCATCAGTGGATATAGTTTAAAATTATTAATACACTCTGACTAGTTTGTTTTAGGGAAGGAATTAGAACCAAAACTAGAGAGTGTAGATTGGCACCAGATACAAAGGGCCTTGAATGCCAGATGTTGATCCTTGGAGGAGGTGGGGGACATGTAGCATTGCATGTCACTGAACATCTGTGAGCTAGATTAGAGCCATTCTCTAGAACAGCAGTCCCCAGCCTTTTTGGCACCAGGGACTGGTTTCATGGAAGGCAGTTTTTCCACGGACCAGACTGAGTGGGGAGTAGGGGGATACAGGAGGCTGAGCCCAGGTGGTAATTCAAGCAAAGCTTCACTCACTGGCCTGCTGCTCACTTCCTGCTGTGCAGCCCAGTTCCTAACAGGCCAGCCATGGATGGTACCTGTCCACAGCCGGGGGGTTGAGTACCCCAGATCTAGAACATTGGCAGTGGTGTGAGGGTGGACTGGGAGAGGTGGCCACTGGAAGGGACCATTAAGAGGTCATGGGAGAAGTAATAAAACCTGAGCTCCATGGCGTCAGTGAAAATAAAACAGATGTCAGAGATGCTGAGGATGTGGAATTCACAGGAATTTAAAAAGTAAGAGGAGAGGAGGGGAAACATCACATAAATGCATAGTTGACTTTTCAGTTACTAACTTTACATATATATTTCCTTTGAAAACATGCCAGTTACCAACTTTGTGTTGTTTGTTGATAATTTGGTATAAAATAAAATTCTGTCTAACTTTGTATACTCCTAATGCTCATATAATTTTATCTTGATTTTTTTTTTCAAAACAGTTTCCTGACCAGGCAACACAGCTAAAATGGAACGTTCAGTTTTGCCTGACGATCCCTCCCAGCGCACCACCAATCGCACCTCCTGGTACTCCTGCTGTGGTGCTCAAATCAAAAATACTGTTTTTTGTAAGTACCACCCATCATGTGTGTATGTGCAGAGCTTCTGAAGAAAGCCATGTGAGAATAATACAGCACCTTTTGGATAATTGCAGAAATTATCTGTTGCTGCCAAATACCAGTTCAGATTCCTTGTCAGTTTAGACTTCTTGTAATCTTAGTTCCTTTAGTATTAGTAGGAAGTTGCTGAACTACATAATTTGTGACAGTTGCATGTTAATCATAATATTCAGTTGTGTGTCACTTGTCATATTTAGTTTTCTTTTGCTTGATGTATCTTAAGCTGACAGTAAATGATAGTACCTTTGATAAACTTGCTCAAATGTTGTATTTTAACTGTTTTTATTCTCTTTTGTGTGTGTTGTGTATCTACAGCTTCAACTAACTCAGAAAACTTCGGTCCCTCCCCAAGAACCTGTTAGTATTATAGTTCCAATCATTTATGACATGGCTTCAGGCACAACCCAGCAGGCAGACATTCCCAGACAGCAGAACTCTTCTGTTGCTGCTCCTATGATGGTCAGCAACATTCTGAAGAGGTTTGCAGAGATGAACCCACCACGACAAGGTACATGACCAGTAGATGATATTTAATTGCCTATGTGTTATAACAGTTCTTTTGAGAGATTCCCCCTTCCTCCCCGCTGCTCTCTCTTTACTCACCTCACCCCCAATCCTAGTAATAGAGTTCTGGTTGCTGTGGCCCTTTTAATGTCTGCCTGTCGCTTTCTTCCTTTCTCACTGATTCTTTGTTTTTGTCCATGTCTCTGCTGCCTGGACTTTATTTTTGTTAGTGACTTACTATTGGGACTGACCCAGTTGCTAATGCCAGAAGCTTGTATTTATAGCACACATTGCCACAAAGCCCTAGGTTAGGATGATAGGATTTTCCATGGCTGTGAACTCCTGCCCTACCATTGATACCTGCCTCTCTGTACATCACCAAGTTGAAATGCATGTTGGTTTCTCATATTTCACGGTTCAATCATGAATAGAACAATATCATTCAAAAGTTCTGTATCTTCAAAATGTTTTGTGAAGAATAAAAGCTGATACAAATGGCATCACTGCTTTTTGGGCTTCTTATATAAGTTCAGGCGGGTGCAAGTGAACCTTTTCACCAAGTGCACAATGAAGCTCTCAAACTGAGCATTTTCAAGGGAACCAGAACGTTTCTGGCAAGACAAACAAGGTCTGTTCACTACTGTTGTAGCCTACGCTTAACACATAACTCATGGCAGTGCTAAATTCTTGGTTACAAAACATAAAGCTCAGCAAAGAGAACTTTTCTTCCAGTTTGCTTATTTCTAATATTATGGAAGTCTGCTATCTTTCTGTTTAGACTAGTATGATAACAGAATTATGTTTTTAAATGAGGGAAAGTTGTTCTCTGAAACATTTTTATGTACCAGTGTCAAAATTTTACTAGAAACAGGAATCATGGAAGAAATTATATTTTTAGCTGTTTGTTTCCCCATATTGTATACATAGGCAAGTTCTCACTCAAGTATAGTTTATAAGGAATGCACTGGGCAGTAGAGAAGGGTATGCTTCTTTTGTTGTAATATTTCTGCTTCTTAAAATTTTCTGCTTTCATCCTTTGACTTATCTCTTCTTTCAGCCAAAAATAGGTCCTTAAGAATGAAAGTTTAAAGCCATCAGAATTTTCAACATAGTAGTTCAGTAGAACTTTGATAATAAACACCATTCTTTCACAAACAGATGATTATCATTATTATGTCGTGTGGAATTTAAAGTTAAAAGGAAATAATGTTTTGATCCTATGGCAATCAAGCAATTTTCTACCTGTCAATAATGAAAATGTGTTTTTAAAATGGAAAAAGAAAGATACGACTTCTTTTAGGAAGTTGTTGGGATATTTTGGAAGTTTTTTGTTGTTTTTTTGTTATATTTCTACCTTAGACAGGTTAAACCTTTGGATTTCATATTCTTTCTCTACCTTAATTTTCCAGTGCTAGAAGAGTGCAGTAACTTGTACAGGGCCCCTGCACATTTTCCCTTTTCAATTAGTTCTCTCACTTTCAGCCACTGTAGTGTTAGGCTGTGCTCTAGGGAAGGGACCCAGCTTTTGGTTTATAATATTTACAGCTGGTTTTGGTTTATTATATTAAAATATATTAATATTTACAGGAAGGAAGAAGCAGGGAATTTTTTGATTTTTGGTGTGTGTGTGTGTGTGTGTGTGTGTGTGTGTGTGTGTGTGTGTGTGTGTGTTTCAGTTAAGGGGAGATTGAGAGGATGAATCGTTAGCTTCCTCGCTCCCTCAAACAAATCTTGTTTTGGGATTGCTGTATCATAATTCAGTCTTCCTCCCAAAACCATCACTTTCTCACCTGAAGTGCTTTTAAGAAAAATACACTTTTAAGAAGTATTAATTGATTTTTAATGTTGAACTCCAGAAGCTGATCATTTCCTTCAAATTTGGGAGAAAACTCCAATAGATGTCATAGAACTGCACTGTCCAATATAATTGCCAGTGGTCTCATGTGGCTATTTAAATTTAATTAAAATGACATAAAATTTAAAAATTTAGTTCCTCAGTCACCCTAGCTACATTACAAGTGCTTGGTAGCCACATGCACATATAGAATATTTCCATTACCACAGAAAGTTCTGTTGGATAGTGCTATCATAGAGATTTTATCTGACCTTTAATGCAACATTAGAAGGACACCATTGGTGTACCTAATGCATAAATACAATCTATGTAGATCTTTTCATTAGATTCAAAATGCATAGGCCAGTGTCCGTAAGTGCCCTTGAAGCCCAACTCAAAGGTTTATCCAATTCTCCTAATCCATTGTTTCTATAGAAAAATTCTAGGCATATCTTCTTAAATTCAAACTTAACTGAGGCTTGCCCCAAATTTCCTCATGAGGAAAAAACAAAACCCAGACCAAATCATCTGATACTTAACACCAAAGCTTAATCCCCTATAACCTGTGCAGTCAAAATTTATTCTTTTATTTTGATCTTTACAGTTCTTGCTAATTTTAGATTTAATTACCCTTACCCCACCGGTGTGTTGACATCATCTTTCCTGTATTGCGAATAGCTAATGACCATTTTTCTCTGTTGCAGGTGAATGCACAATATTTGCAGCTGTTCGTGATTTAATGGCTAATCTTACACTGCCCCCTGGTGGGCGTCCATAGACACTATTGTTTTTAAACCAGGAAGGCTGACAAATGAAAGTCTGAATTCAGCCTTCAGTTTTAAAAAGGAAAAGGACTTTTTGACTTAAAGAGCTAAATATTCTAAATTCGCAAAAATTTTCAGGGTGCATTTCTTTCATCAAACAGACCATCAGTCTTTTGTATAGTGAACTTGTATAGTGTGTTTAAATGGGACACGTTTCAAACTAGGTAATTAATACATCAGTGTCCGAATGCCAATCATAGAGTCAATATTCTGTTTTATACTATAAAGTTACGGAAATGCCAAACTTGTTTATTTAATTGTTTTCTTATGTTTTGGGTGTAATAGTCCTTTTTGGTTTCTGTTTTGTTTTTTTAAGGCAGGTCTGTCATTTTGAATACTGTAAAACTGTGATAAACTTTATATTGAAGCTGTATTTTACTATGACCGCTTTGAATCCTCACATGAAAATGTTCTGGGAGTTGTTATAAAAACATCCCAAAGAAGCGATATTTAATAAACTAGGTTTAAAAAAAAACAGTGACACTCACTTGTGTGTATATCAGCTCTGTAGACTTCTCAGGGCCTCCCTTCTTTAACCTGGTGGGGCCAGTAATTAATTTCTAACATGTCTGGAATTTGACCAAAAACATCTGCTTCTTTGTTTCAAGTTTATTTTCTTCAAACATTCCTAAATCAACTGGTGGTGAACATTTAGTACCTTGGTTGTCTTTCAGTTTAGGATTTTGGTAAAAGAGAAAGAACCCAGTCTTTGAAAAGAGACAGTGAGTACTTCCTATTAGTCAAGGATCCCAAATACTTCAACATTCTGGTCTGTTGAGGATGTGGTAACTTTTCTGTTAGGCAAATTTAGTTTACAGGATACTTCTGCATACAGCATTAGTTAGGAAATGGATTGGAGTATTCTGTCCCTACATGAAATTTCTGTGATGTTTCCTTATCTTGCTTAACTTCCCCATCAAAGTAGGGATTAGTCTGAACAATCCCAGTTTAATTCATTATCAATAAAACGATAAAATGTTTTTGCTTGAAAGAAACCTGGTCCAGTCCCCTCACTTTGAAGAATCTAATATCCAAGGTCTGTCCAGAGTCAAATGGAGTTTCTGATACTGACACATCTCAGCATAGTTTCCTTTTGGAGTACTATGCTCTCTCTCCCAATCAGTCAGGGACTTTGATAAGCTTGAAAGAATATGACTGGAAGCAAAGGTCTTCTGGTGACTTGATGTTGTTTGGGAAGGTTTTTCAAATGACAACTACCATGCCGAGTTATCTGGTCAATGTAATGTTAGTTCTCCATTAAATTTCAGATGTTTTGTCTAATTCCCTTTTAGATGATTTAATTGAGCTTCTGTAACTACTCAAATTCTAGTTTCCAGCATCTCACTGCAGCTATATCATATCTGCTCCCAACTTTGCTTGATTCTCTGTTCATTTCTGGTCAGAGTGGAGGCCTTCTTTGCCTTTCTTCTATGTCTTATTTCTGCCTTCATCTCCTGCTTCTCGCCCAGCTCTGCCACTATTCAGGAGCAAGTGACTAAACTTATCCTTCCTTTAACTTACCTTTTATCCTTTTGTTTCCAGTTCTCCTTACAGTGGTAATCACATCGGTTTGTCAATCTAAGATGTCTTTATCAAGGGTCAGTCCTATTCTATTTAGAGCTGAATCCTGTCTTTCATGTAGAAATCTACATGTAAAAATACAACAAATGTATTTTTATCTACAGGATAATATTGCCTCAAATAATTTTATTAAAACAGTTAACTTTTCAGGTATTTTCCCTTTTAAGTATGGTTGGTTTTGGAATGTTAATTGCATTTTTAAGCATGATGCATTCAGTGGACACTTTTCCTAATTGTAACTCATTTCTGAATGCGTTGTGCAAATCAAAAGTAAGATAGGATTCAGTGAACAAAATTGCTTTTGATGCATATTTAAGAGTACACCTTTGAATTTTGATAATTATGCTTGGTACTTGGAATTGGTATATACTTTATTAAAGCTTGAACACTCTAGCACTCGAATTTTAGGCTTCATCACAAACCATGTCTTTTGCCTCTTTTGTTACCCAATTTCAATCAGAGGGACTGGGATGCCCATAGAGATTGTTTCTTATAGGGGGTTTGGGTCTTAACTTTAAGATGTTTTCAATGTTATTTTAGTAATAAATAAAATTCATACAAGTTTCAGAGAACTACCAACTCTCTAGTTAATTTTCATGAAGATGTTTGAGTAGTATGGTTTAGTATTAATTTAACCTTGAAAGAAGAAATTGGTCCTGATTTGCCACCTTTTTTTCTATCTGTTGAAATGCTGTTTCAGAATGTATAAAAGTACTTTCAGAATTAGGAAAAAATGAAAACTTCAACAAAACATGTCAAGTTATTAATAATAGGCTGAACCTTATATTTGAAAATTAACTCTGGGTGTGCTAAGTGCAGATATAAACTAAAATATACATGATTTTGAAAATTTTTTAGTATTTTCTTTTTTTAATTTTATTTATTTTCTTTTTAGAGAGAGGGGAAGGGAATGAGAAAGAGAGGAAGAGAAACATCAATGTGTGGTTGCCTCTCACATGGCCCCCACTGCGGACCCGGCCTGCAGCCCAGACATGTGCCCTGACTGGGAATCGAATTGACGACCCTTTGGTTTGCAGCCCACACTCAAGCCACTGAGCTACACCAGCCAGGGCTATGATTTTGAATTTGAATACCACTAAAAATTAGCGCAGTAACCTGTTGAAGCCACAGGATATTAATTGTTAATCATTCTTTGAATTGGTTAATTTGATAACTTTAAGAAGCACAATTTTACTACTCGAAATTCAGATCCAGTTTCAACGTAAGAAGTTTCATAATTTCAGCCCTGGCTGGCATAGCTCAGTGGATTGAACTCGGGCTGCGAACCAAAGCATCGCAGGTTCGATTCCCAGTCAGGGCACATGCCTGGGTTGCAGGCCACGGCCCCCAGCAACCGCACATTGATGTTTCTCTCCCTCTCTTTCTCCCTCCCTTCCCTCTCTAAAAATAAATAAATAAAAAATCTTAAAGAAAAGTTTCGTGATTTCCTCCCTGCCCCCCAAAGAAATACCTACTACATTTTGCTTTAATATTTATTTTTTACCCAAGTGTTCTTGATATAAAATCAATATTCTGAAAGTTTTAAGAGAACTTATAGTTAGGGGACTTAAGGGACAGAAAGGGCAAATGTTAATGTGTATTTCATTGTTTCTTGTGGAATTTTGTTTCATTTGGTTTGATGGGAATGGACAGTGTGTCTTAAGGGAATGATTTGAAATTTATTTAGTATAGATTTAGTATTGAGGTTGTTAAGAAAAAAATTAGCAGAGGCCAACCAGCATTTTACTACACAACTCCAATAGACCATGATCTCACATTTTCTGTAATTTCCTCTGCTTCCAAGTGACTGTGATTTGTTAAAATACCTTGCCCAGAAATCTGATTGATGAAAGGTCACATTTAGGTCAATATAAAGTAATGGCTAATATTTACTGAGAGCTTATTGTTGCCAGGCACTGTTCTAAGTATTTCAGTGTATATTTAATCCTCACAACCCAAATGGTAGGTATTAATAGCTTCCTTTTACAGATGAGTAAACTGAGACCCAGAGAAATGAAATAACTTGCTGAGATCAAATTTAAGACTGCTTAAGATCAAACAGCTAAGAAGAGGCCATTTGAGTCCAGATCTAGTTCTGAGCACTGCCACTTTGATGTGAAATAGGAAGTCAGGGGCAGGCTTCAGCGTTTAGACTCTTAACCTCAGGACCTTTTGACTACACACAATTTTAACATGTTTTCAAAACTCAGTAAGAGGACTAAAACTAAAACTGAGGTGACCTCTTGTTATTTGAAGTTGATTTATTACATTCTGACCCTCATGGCACAATTATTTGGAACCTAACTCAGACTCCCTTATGGGAGGAGCACTAATTATCATACAATCAGCACTCCAAAACAGTCATCTAAGCTAAATGCTTCAGGACCAAAGTAGTGCTTATCTGGCTCTGAGCGGTACTGCCTTCCACAATCCAGGTGATGTCCACTTTGCCTTTCCTAGGTGGCCCAATGGCAGATGCTTTAGGGCTTTGTGTCACCTTGGCACACTGCAAACACATAACAGGATACCATGGTCACATATCATTAAAGCCCTGATTTGCTACAGCCAATCTATGGGTTTAGGAACCAGTAAACTTCCTAGAATTGAATAATGCAAGGAGCATGTAATTCAGGAAGTGTGCTTTGAGCACTTACATCCCTACAAAAAACAGGACTGTGGACCTCACGTAAGAGGATGATCTGCGCCTGGGGCAGGGGTGGTCTCAGTTTGGAACAACAGAAAAGGGATTAAGAGTTTCAGGCAGAGGCTTTCTGGGCAAGCACCAAAGGATTTTTTATGTCTGGGTCATGTAAGACTAGGGTGGAGCTGACGTGCCACAGGAGCCAGAACGTTCTGCTAGGGTAAGTTCTGCATTTGGGGGCGGGGTACAGGGGGCCACGCCCATGGCGCCAGGCGGAATCTGGCACCACCCAGGGTTCTGCGCCTGCGCACTGCTGCCTGCCCCGCCCCTCCCCTCACCCCAGGGCCTCCAGGGCAGGAACGGGAACATGGTACTGTCTGAGTTGGCAGCTCGCCTCAACTGCGCGGAGTACAAGAACTGGGTAAAGGCGGGCCACTGCCTGCTGCTGCTGCGCGGCTGCCTGCAGGGATTCGTCGGCCGGGAGATGCTAGCCTTTCACCGCGGCCTGCTTGCCTCCGCCCCCGGCCTGGGTCCCAGGGCCACCTGCCGCAGCGGCTCGCGGTGCAGCCCCTACGCCCGCCAGGTGAGCACCTGGCCGGAAGCCTTGATCACCACCTCCTGACCCCATCCCAGTCCCAGTCCCGTGCCCTCCCTGGTGGGGGGCTGATGGCAAGGCGCGGGGCTCAGATGCCCAAATGCCCGTCACTCCCTGGCCCCTCCTCAACTCCGCCCTCTGTAGTTTCATCCTCAGTGTCAGGTATGCGCAGAGTGGAAACGGGAGATTTTGAAACATCACACCAACAGAAATGGAGACGTCCACTGGGGAAATTGCCGGCCGGGCCGCTGGCCTGTGGATGCTTGGGAGGTGGCCAAGGTAAGCACCTCAGTCCGTAGGGTTGGAGGGTGGTGACACCAGGTAGGAGTTATCTGGAGCCTGGGACCTCATAAACAGATTCAGAGAACTTGAGTGTTTAAGGTCTGGTGTCTAGGCTATTCTCTTGGACCCAACCCACCTTAGTGAAGTAGAATCTGGCTTCTGTATGCTTCCTGAAGGTATTTTGAGTTTTGCTACCCCTGCTTGCAAAGCTATAGGAAGGATTTCAACAAGAGATGCTAGGGCAAGATATAGAGTGAGCATCATGAGCATAGGCACAGAGGGTGAAATATGAAATGCGTTTTTGAGGATAAGCTCCCTTAGTAGCTATGTTTGGTTGTAGGGTAATATGAGGATGGCAAAATGAGGTTAGGAAAGACAAGGCTAAACTGTGAAGGACTTTTAAGTACCCGTGTAAGGAATAAAACTTCGGAGATGGGGTAGGCAGCCAGATACAAGGATACCATAAGGCCTGGTTTTACATTTTGACGTGACTAGTTGGGTCAATTGGAGGGAAAAAAATTTTTTTTGCCTTTTTGATGTTTGTCAGAAACCAGCTGGGGGTGTGGAAGGGCAGTCAAAGTGGCCTCCTAACATAAAATAGCTTTTGGAATCAGCCTTCATGCCAGTTAGCAGCAGGCACAGGCTTGATGCCTGGGAAGCTGAAGTCAGAATCCCAGCCCAGCTGCTGTGGTGTGACATTGGGCCAGCCTGTGTTCCCTAACCTCAAAAATGAAGTTGGACTGTGTCAGGGGCCCTAGACTTGGCGCTTGTGGACCAATAAACCTACCACACCTGCACCCTCTTCTCCATTTTTTAAAGCTGCTATAGAATTACCAACTTCTTTTACCTAGAAAACAATAAAACTTAAACCTCTGCCT
Source organism: Tonatia bakeri (assembly GCA_004024845.1). Classification (NCBI taxonomy): domain Eukaryota; kingdom Metazoa; phylum Chordata; class Mammalia; order Chiroptera; family Phyllostomidae; genus Tonatia; species Tonatia bakeri. The sequence continues at coordinate 65,657 of PVIA01005858.1, forward strand.
TTTACTGTGATTGTCTCTCACCTGTTTGGTCTCTGTTGCTGCTTTCTCACTATAAGAATCCTCTTGAAGCACAGGCCACCAGTTTTGTTGCTGTCACCTACAGACCTTCTACTCCCCCCCTGTGTGAACATTCTTTTCTGTCCCCATTCTCCTTTTTTCTCCTTTCTCTGAACTTGCCTGGACCAGCTCCAGCCCTGATGACATCATCACCCACTTCTACTCAGGGGAAGAAGCTCACAAGGGAGCTGGCTGGTTTTATTGTTGTTTGTTTTTTTTTCTTTTAATGAGCAATTTATTTTTTTAGCCCATTTTCCCACCTCCTCCCCTTTAGCAACCATCAGCTTGTTATCGATTTGTGTATGTTTCTATTTTGTTTTGTTTATTCGTTTTCCTAGATGCCACATATAAGTAAAAGTGTGTGGTATTTGTCTTTCTCTATCTGACTTATTTCACTTAGTATAATACCCTCTACATCCGTCCATGTTGTCACAAATGACAAGAAGAAAACAAACACTAATTCAAAGAGATACATGCCCTCCTGTGTTCATTCTAGCTTTACTACTAGTAATAGCTAAGTTGTAGAAGCAGCCTAAGTATCCATAAATTAGATGCACAGATAAAGAATATATACGAATGTGTGTATATGTATATGTGTATACATAGACACAATGGAATATTATTTAACAATAAAAAAAATGAGATCTTGTCACTTTCAGTTCTTGTTCATGACCCCTAGCCGTCTCACCATGTCTCTCTATAGTCTATTCCTGGAGATGACTGTTGCTGCCTTTCCCTTGCCAAGCTCCCACTTGTGTTCCTCCACCCTCAATCCCAGCTGCTAATCTTGCTCATGCTTCTTGGAGTTGAAGACTCCCAGATACATGCTTCTTCATCTTTACAAGACCTACCAACCTACTTCCGTGTCCACCATCTTCTTTCTGCTACAAAGGAAGAAGAGCGTCTCATATCACTACTGGCTATATGACATCATTGTCCTCTGGGTTTCCTCCTACTTCCCTGGTTACTCCTTGGCCTCTTTCTAAGTGTTGGCTTTTCTCAGGCCTCTTCTGTCCTGCTCTTCTGCTCTGGTGATACTGCCCAGGTCCATAGAGTTAAATATTAAATACTTCCTTTATGCTGATGGCTCCCAGATGTGTACCCCTAGCCCTGCTTTCTCTTCTGAGCTCCATCTCTTTGTCACCACTCCTTCTGTCCCTCTCCTACAGGCCTTCATGCCCCGAGGACTGGCAGACAAAACAGGACCTGAGGAATGTGATGCAGCTGCTCTTTTAAGCCTGATCAACTCCTGCGATCACTTCATGGTTGATCGAAAGAAAGTCACAGAGGTAAGAGCTGTCAGATCTCAAACTGCACAGTAGGAGTCAGTCCTGTAGGTACTGTGAAGACCAGCCGAGGAACACACCTCGTGGTGCTAAAACAACGTGTAGATGTAGCACATGGTCTCTCCCCAAAACAGTAATGTGCAAAGAAATTTAGACTTTGCTTCAAAGTTGGCATCGCTTAGCAGGCTAGTGAGGCTCACATCCCATGTACCTTCTGTGATGTTCAAGAACCCCAGTGCAAATATAGTCAGTTCTCCCTAATTAACGTTTTCTGACAACCTGTCATTAATACCTTTCACTACTAAACTAGGTGAACCTCAAATTTCTCTTCTCTGTTCTGCCATAAACAAAAGCAGTTAGTTTCAGTGTTAAAAAAAAATATACACACATACACAGAGCAATACATCATTCTGTTCATTGTATGCTAGCATTTGAGCCTGAACATAAAAGTTACGTAGACTGGAGAAAATAGAAACACTAGTGAATAAACAAGGTCAGAATAGATTGCTATGGCAGATTTTCTCTGGAGATTTAGACTTTCTCTGTTTCACCAGAGAACAGCTCTGGCACATTTATTACTCTGAGGGTCTTTGAAGAGAGGGTATTTGAATGGATTATGTGTAATATGTAAAGAAAACACATGTATATTTTGCTAGGTTATCAGTGGCTGAAAGGACTAAGAATCCTCTGTGACATTGCAGAGACAAAAACTACCACAGTACAGAGGTGACCTCTACGATATCTCTTAACAAAGATGTGGAAGACTTTACATGAATTTAATATATGATTAGACAGCACCATCTGTCTTAAAATACAGGCAAAAAGTTGGTCTTCTTTGCATCATGGTTTCTGCGGTAAGAAACTCCCTTGGCCCAGCTTCCTGGGGTTCCAGCGATAGTTAAAGGATTTTTGCATCATCTGCTTCAGTCTTTGGGTTTATGTGAAGCTGGTAGCCATTACTCTTGCTCTTGGCAGGTTGTTTTCAGTTAAGAGATATGGATCATTTTAAGGGATATGCAGCCAGTCACAAGATTTCAAGAGCTAAGGAGAGTTGTAAGTTTGCTTTTATTTCTTACCGTGATAAATTTATTATTCAAGTGGCAGTGGGTTGAACATTTTTGTAACTAACAAAAAACCTTTCTGAAACTTTTCTTTGGAACTATAAAATCTTAGTTTACCCCACTGTTTGACTTTGAAGCCTTTTATCTTTCTTTGTCTCTCTCTAGATAATTAAGTGTCGTAATGAAATCATGCACTCTTCAGAGATGAAGGTATCTTCTGCATGGCTTCGAAATTTCCAGATGAAGATCCGAAATTTTCTGGAGGAATTCAAGAATATCCCAGAGATTGCAGAGGTCTACTCCACCATAGAACAGGTAAAAATTCAATTGAACATTTCTGACATAAAGAACTAAGGGAAAAAGAAACCACAGCCTCACATTTAGAATTTGAGGTTTATTAGGTTTAATTGAAACTTTAGCACATAAATAGGGAAATACCTGTTGCTCTGATATCTAGACTTGTGCTGGTCTGAGAGGCTATTCTGTGGTCACAGGATGTTTTTGAAATGTATCCAGTCAGTGATATTTAATTATAAGTTCTTTGAGTAATACAATGGAGTATCTTTTCCATTCAGTCAGTTCATATATTTGTTTGATAATCCAACAGCTATTGACATCTGACTGGGCTGTTCACATCCCTGAGGAAGATCATCGAGATGGGGGTGAATATGAAACAGGCATTTACCTGAGTGAGAGCCAAGTAAATGAAATAGAAATGGAATTTCTAAAGGAAAAACTTCAAGAGATATATGTTCAAGGAAAAGAACAAGAGATGCTGCCAGAAGAGGTAAAAAGAAAAAATGATCATACCCTCTGTGTGAGTAAACAAAACAAAAAAAGACGCCAGGGATGAGGAGTCACTCTTATTAAGAGTCACATTGTCAGTTATGTTTCAGACTTACAAGACAAATCGTTTCCAGAAATGAGTATTCTTTTGGCACAGATTAACATTACCTTTAAATAATTATTTTCACTTCATCAGCAAACATTTGAGTGCCTAATATGTACCAGATAGTAAGGCCATAGAATTCTAAACAAAAGTTCTAGAGATTCTCTGGAGGTTGGGGAGGGGTTACAAAAAAAAGAGTGGGGGCTTCGCTCAGAAGGTCTGTTCAGCTGGGACTAACGGAATCAAATCAGAGTTTGACAACTTGGCAAGAGAAGAACGGCATTCTTGGCAGAAGGAGCAGCACTGGCCAAGGCATGAAAGAACAGCTTGGGCCTGGGCAGTGAGCATAGGAGGTATGAGGCATGGTCAGATGTGAGATGGTCAGGTAGGTTGAAGCCATATTTTGAAAGGTTTTCTGTGCTACACCATAGAGGTTGGACCTTATTCCCAAACAGTGGTAAGGAGTCAACAGATGGTTTAGTCTTTTAAGGTTTTATTTATTTATTTTCAAAGAGAGGGGAAGGAAAGGAGAAAGAGAGAAACATCAGTGGGTGGTTGCCTCTCGTGCGCCCCCTATGGGGACCTGGCCTGCAACCTAGGCTTATGCCCTGACTGGGAATTGAACCGGCAACCCTTTGGTTCACAGGCCCATGCTCAATCCACTGAGCTACACCAGCCAGGGCCCAACAGATCCAACAGATTTTTTGTTTGTTTGTTTGTTTGTTTGTTTGTTTGTTTAAGCAAGAAAGACTAAATGAAATAGAGCAGATAGGGCTTTTAGAAAGTTAACTCTTACGACATTTGGAGTTGGAGACTACCTAGTAGGCTCCTGCAGTCTTGCAAAGGTGAGAAAAAGAGGGCAGAAACTAGAGACACGGAGGAAGAGCCACATTTGGGAAACATTGCTTGGGCAGAACTGATGGCTCTTAGTGGCTGATTAGATTACTTGGAGCATGGCAGGGACTGGAAGGAGTGAGTGAAAGATCAGTGAGGTTTCTAGCTTAGGATACTGCAAGGTAAGGATGAGTCGAAGTCTTAATCAGGAGTACAGGAGAAATGAATCCCATTTGTCCGCGTAAGCTATAAAATTAATTTAAAAAAAAAAGAACAATTATATTCTAGTAAAGTTCCAAAATATTCCAGCACTGGCTAGATTAGAATTGTAGATCAGTAGATCTTAGACAAATCATTTTATCCCTCCATTTCACCTTGTCCAAGGAAGGTAGTTTTGCTGGTTACCTCATTAAACACAGAAAGATGTTTATGTACCACAAAGTGTTCATTAAGTTATACTCCTTACTGGTCCATATGCATATGTGAACTGTTTTGACCTTGACCCAGATGCTTCATTCAGCTTGGTGAGCTACTTTAGTGCAGGGACTGTGTATGGCTGGTTTTGGGGCATGCCCTCCCTGGCACACCATAGGTATTTAAAATGAGGAATAAGGCTGTTAAATCTTCTGTTTTCTAAATCTGTGTGTTTCATCTTGTTTTATTTTAAAATGCCATTACAGCCCGGCTGGTGTGGTTCAGTGGATTGAGTGCTGGCCTGTGAACCAAATGGTTGCTGGTTCAATTCCCAGTCAGGGCACATGCCTGGGTTGTAGGCCAGGTCCCCCGTAGGGGGCGACCACACATTGATGTTTCTCTCCCTCTCTTTCTCCCTCCCTTCCACTTTCTCTAAAAATAAATAAAATCTTTAATAAAAAATAAAAAAAACTAAAATGCCAGTAGAGCCAGCCCCAATTCTCTTTCTGCTACTGCTTTCAGAAGCAGAGTTGAACAAGAGAAGGCAGCCAGAGGATTGGGCTCATGGCCCCTGAGTCATTCAGAGTTTCCTCTTGTCTGTTGAGGGAGCTACAGTTCTTTCCTTTTTGTGGAACAAAGAGCAAAACACATCAGCAGCAACACAAGTCAGGAGTCAATGTGAGCTGGAAGGGGACTTGGCAGTCATCTTATCATAGCCCCTGCTTTACACACACATGAAGCAGCAGCATCAAGGACCAGGTGCTGTCAGATGTAAGGCCACCGGCTGGGTCAGAGGGCTGACTGGGTCTCCTCACTCTTGTCCTGTGCCTTTCCACATGCCTCACTGCATCTTGTATCACTGAAGAGTTAGCAACTGTAAATTTCAAACCCTCATTATCTCTGTTTTACAGAGAGGAAGTTGGGGTTAATTGGCTTGTTCTCTGGGTTCCCAAGTCTCTAGATAGAGTTGATAAGTTCTCATTTTGCATGCTTTTGTTCAGTAGACCATGGCATTTCTCTTGATATTTCAATTGATCAAAATGTAAATTCAGATTGATTGGCATGTTATCTCTAAGAAGTTGAAGGGTGGTTTTCCATGATGTGTGGAGCTTGACCTCATTTGTAAGTTCAATACCAGATGTGGTCATCTATGTTCTTTAGCATTAGTCTCCAAAGTCAGATGATTCGATAAACCAAATTTCAGTGACTCTAACATGCCATCAATTGTAAGACACATCATTAATTCATTTACTTCTAAGACAGAAAAAAAATGCTGCCAATTTATTATAAGACACTGTCAGTGGTAAGATGCATTCTCATTTAAGATGTTGAAATATGAAAAAAAAGTACATCTAGGAATTAAGAAAAACAGTGACTAAGTTCTATTCATTCTATTATGACCACAGAACTTTTTTTGTAAATGTTTAACAAGATCTGTTTCTGCTATTCCTTAAAACAAAAGGAGAAGGGTTGGAAAGCCATGTTGGAAAAAAAAATGGTTAATGCTGGTAATTTAGTGTGACAGTTCCCAAAAACGCATCATGGAGCATGAGAGTGAGTGCCAAGGAGCACATAGCAGAGAGAGCTCATCATCTCCATTCTTTTCTGCTAGAGTGTTGAGCCCTAATGATAAATAACGTTATAAAAGGGGCTCCTGTGAAAATATGTTATGCATGTACAAGTGATTGTAAAATGCATTCCTCTTCAGAGCCACATGGGAACAGCAGCTGGACAGGTCCCTTGGGACATGTGTGGAGTGTGTCCAGCAAGGGCCCCACTGCAGCAGAATTTAGCTGCTACCCAAGAGCCCTTCACATAGCCCTCCCAGCCCTCCATGCTCAATTCAGATCTGGGAGTTTAAAAAATTCAGCTAAAGCACATTGACTGCAGTAAGTGGGTAAAAAAAAAAAACTTAAAAAACTTGCACATTCTTGAAAATCATCACTGATTTTGTAAACTCTGCTGAGGGAACCACCTTCACAGAGATCCATGGGGAGACCTGGGGAGAAGGGGCAATGACAATATACTCAAGGCAGTCAGAGAGAGGATCAAAATGTCATTTTGTTACATTCCAGGAAATTTACTGAGCAAACACCTACTGTGTTGGAGTCACAATCCTAGAAGCTTGGTGTATGCATCAGTGAACAAAAGGAAGTTCCCTGTAGGGGAGACAGACAGTAAACAGTCAGCATAATAAACAAATTATGTGCCTTAGGAGTAGTACTGTGTTGAGCAGAGTATGGGGGATCAGGAAATGGAGTGGGGACAAGTATCAGGTTACAGTAGGGTGGTCAGTATGGCCTTACTTAGAAGAGACTTAGCAACACCTTGGAGGAGGTGAGGACTGGCCATGTGTCTATTTGGAATAAGAGCATTCAGGCAGAGGGAGCAGCAGAAATCTGAGCCTGAGTGGCTGGAGTGGGGTGAGGATGAGAATAGTGGTGGGTGAGGAGGTGAGAGAGTGAAGATGGAGGAGGCAGGACACTTTGGGCTTTGTAGAGCCAGTGAGAAGGATCTAGGCTCTTTCTTCTGAGATGTGAGCTGTGGCAGAATTCTGAGCAGCAGAATTGCAAAAGGAACACAACTGGCTGCTATGTTGGGGATACTGGGGAGGGGTGGGGGTGGTTAAAGATAAAAGCAGGGAGACCCATTAAGCAGCTACTGCAGATACAAGGTAAGAGAGATGGTGGTCGAACCAGGGTGGAAGTGTAGAGATGGTGAGGTGGGCAGATGTGGCATGTGGGAGAAAGAGGCATCAGACACAAGTCCAAGGGTTTTGGCTTAAGGGAGTAGAAGAGGGAGGTGCTAAGCATCTTTTACCTATAGTAGTCTCTGGCACATGGTAGACTGACTCTCACTAAACATTTGCTACATGAATGTGGGAAGGAAGGAATGTACCAGACACAATGCTAAGTGTTTTTAGTAGGCTTTTTTAATTCTCACAGGAATTCTTGTGGGGTTGGTATCATCATCCTTTATTTGCATACATGGAAACAAGTTCAGAGAGATCAAGTGTCTTGCCCAAAGTCACACAGTGATAAAGTGACAAAGTAGGGCTTCAATATCTGGGTACGTCTATGTTCCATAATTTTCTTCTAGTACTTCAGTTTTTCCATTTCTACTTTCTCTTCCCCTTTTCATATAATTAATATTTTTTAAAAACTTCTTTTGACTTTTTGCCCCCTCTCCCCACCTAACCAAACTAAAATAATTGCCCCTCTTAAGCACATTTCAAGGGCAGAAAGAATCAGGAATTGACAGGACATGGTCACAGCTCCCAAGTCCATCCAGATGGGGAGGGAGGACCCCACTCCATCTTGTAGCGTGTGTGTGGTACACAGTCACAGCCAGTGTGGTCACAAGTACCAAGGGAAGGACCCCAGGGATGCTTCTAGAGCACCAGGCACCGGCAATGAGTGCTAACAGTGCAGTGCTCACGGTGTGCTGTGTTTGCTGTGAATAATGTCATCGGTATGATCTTCATTTTACAAGTTTATGGTTTCCAGATTTATGATTTTAAAGCCCAGGTGACTTTCGGGGAGTTCTGGGCTTATTTCCAGCTATGTAACAAGAAGCTCCAGCTGAAGGGCACGTCGCTGCATACTTACTAACTTTTCTGAAGACCTCCTCCCTGGCCCTCTTCCTATTCATCCAGGGGACAAGCCACAGCCAGTCTTCCTCTCCTCCCTTCGGTCCCTAGCAGACATCATCCAGCATCCCTGGCTGTTTCATTTGCTGACATCACAATCGCCTGAGTGCCTTCTTAGTTTCCACCTTAGACCTGCTGCATCAGAATCAATCATGTACAGTCTAAAGTTTAAGAACCACCGTTCTGCTAGGGGTAGGGTACTCCACCACATTTCTTCATTAGATTTTGATCACCTTGACCTAGCTTGAACTTGGGAGTCCCCCATTAAAAAAAATTATCACACCCCAAAATACGAGTAACTTTCATCTTTGTAACAAGCACAGTGACCAGTAAGGGTGTCCTGGGATAAGCCCTTGGTACATTTCCATGGTACTATTCTGAGTACTTTTATTAAATATCAGGTAGTACATTACTGGTGGGAGTTTAAATTGGTACATCCTCAGTAAATGAAAGCTTTGCCAAAATCTATTAATAAAACAAAAAAACTCCATCACAATTAAAACTGCATTTAACTTCTAAAAACACCCTACCAATGGACTTGTCTTTTATTCAAAATGATACATATACAGCATTATTGGTCCTACCAGAAGATTTGAAATATCAACAACTGAAATATTCAGCCATTAAAAAAGATAACAAGGCCACTCTATAATCAGTTATAGGAAATAGGAAAGATTAGTTGAAGAACAATGTCTAGTGTCCTGGCATTTGTATTTTTTTTAATGTGTATATAGTATATACACATGCTCACATGGAAATACATAGAATATCTCTGGAAGAAACATAAATTTCATGGTGGTCACCTCTGGGGGAAGGAGCTAAGTGACTGAGGACAGGGGTTGGAAGAAGACTGATTATTTACCTTGCACTCTTGTGCTCATCTTGAAGTTTTTACCTGTATGTATATTACTATTAAATAAACAGATACACCCATATGCATGCATATGGATAACCATACACATCTATATGGATATATATTTACTAGTAATGCATGTACAGGTAGAAAAATCAAAATGAAAAGGCTTCATTTTATATACACGTACATATGTGTATGTGTATATGTGTGTACGTTACAAAGGTTTTCCTTATGGCTTTTCAGCTTTACTGTGGTACAACACAGATAATGTATTTCAGTAGAAACTATACTTTGCATTTTGATCTTTTGCTGGGCAGTGGCAGTGAGATAATTTTGCCCAATGGTAGGCTAATGTAGGTGTTCTGAGCACATTTAAGGTAGGCTAGGCTAAGCTGTGATGTTTGGTAGGTTAGGTTCTATTAAATGCATTTTGAATTATATTTTCAACTTACAATGGGCTTATCAGGATGTGACCCCATCATAACTTGAGGATTATCAATGTGTTGCAAACATCCCCTTGTGTGGCCCAGAACCAGCTAGCCTAGGTCTTATTTTGTTGAGTATAGGATGCTTTGTTTTAAAGGGTTTGTTTGGTTTTGTTTTTCAAACCTTAACCTGTTTATGGACGGTTGTAGCCAAGGTTTCTGTCTCTTGGTGGAGACTTGAGCAGGAGCCAGTTAGTTTTCACCTGAATTACAAGCCTGCTATAAAATGATCTCAGCTGTAAACTGTATGGTTTCTTTTGCAGATCTTAAATCAACTGGATGTGGTAAAAGAATTTCTAAGAAACAATGAAGATCTTAGAAATGGTCTTACAGAAGATATGCAGAAGCTAGACAGCCTCTATCTACAGAATCAGAAACTGGATGCAAAGGAACCTGGGGCACAGGCACCTGAAGGGGAGGCCTGAGGTAAATTTAGGCATTCGATGTTAAATAAGGATATAATAGCCTCATCTCTTTGATGTCAGTTCTTTTATGTAAGGTCATACTGAACACACACTTAGTCTCATCTGAAATTTCCCTATGTCCTTATTGTTTGAGAGAAAGGACACTGGGCTTTGTGCTCATTCTAGTTGATAGTTTTCATATATGAAGTAATTCAACAAAAGTTCCCTGCCAACTTCATGTAGTCAGATATATACCTGAAGTCATTGGTCTAGTCTTAAGAGATTCAACTTTATCACGTAATCAGAGAGCATGTCAACCCTACAGTGATAACAATGATGTCTAGCTCTTAGCTGTGGTATTGATAGCAACTGGTTAATTTCCTTAAGTAAAACTTGTTAAAATAAATAACTGTTTTTGGTATTTTACTCCCCCCCCCAAATAAAATTAAATATTTTCTTTTATTTTAGGTTGCCCTTTGACAAAAATCAGACGTGTCCTATGAAAGTCAGCATGGCTTCCATCTCAGCCATCCTTTTCTGTGCAAAAGGGAAAACTTACCAGAGTCCTCTACCCAACCAAAAAGACATTTTTGTTGTCTTTTCCTGGACTTTTCCTTTGATTCTTTGGGATTTTTTTAATATTCATAAGCTTAGTGTTGTGTGATTTATACTGGCCAAAAAATATTACATACTCTTATGTGAAACATGTTATTCATGGGTTTTTTTGGTGTTTTTTTTCCCTTTTGTTTGTATCATTTTGTTTTGTTATGTTACTACTTAAAAGGTAAGATTCTTTTCTGGTACTAAACTCTAGCTGCTTAACATAGTAAAGGCTGTGTTTGGCGGCCTGTGTGAAGGGTCATGCAGAGTACTCTGCCCCCTGGCACACAAGTCCTGCTCCACCCCACCCCGTCTTTCCTGAAAGTCTCATTCATGAGGATGCCCAAGGGGTGAGCTATGATGTAAAAGTCAAGATATAAATCCTTCCTTTTTAGAAGGAGGTAAGAAAAAAATTGCCTGAAAGGCCATTTTCTAGCCATTTCCAATTAGTTACAGAGCTGTTTCAACCGGCTCTGGTAGCCTGAGGCAGTAGGACAAGGAAGTGTACCCAGGCTGGTCAGGGGGTGGGGAGTAGAGAACACAGTGACTTGACTGACCAAAGCCAGGTAGGGGGCTGTAGGCCAGCATCACAAACAGGGATGTTGGGGAAAGCTCTGCAGTTGCTGACTTGTATGTGGCCCTTAGAAAAAGTAAACCCATTGGCAGTCACAGCTCTTTTGTTCAGCTAGATCCCAGGTGTTGAGCATAGGGACTGGCCCTCCTGTGCTCAGTGAATATTTGTTGACTGAGTGGTCAGCCCATAGCTTAGGAGTATTCGTATGTAGATGCAAATGTTAGTTGTACTGTTATGTAAGCCTGGCCTTTCCTTGCAAGATTTGAGAATGAAATTAAAAAAAAAATGAAATTTCACCATTCTTATGGGAATTCAAAGACATCGTTTTCTTTCAACAGATTCACAAATTCATTCATACTCCCTTACTCCTTTTACCCAAAAAGCCATCTACTTCTGTCTTTGTTCTGTTTGTTTCTGGAACTGTGAAACTTCTGTCCCATTGTATGAAATGGTGTTCAACTGGGCCATGTTGTCTCTGAACCTTCAGGGACAGAATCGCCAATTGCAAAGTTCCCCACTGCCTGGAGGAATAGCCCCACTGAAACTGAGCTCTTTTGCTTCCTCAGCTGCCCATCAAGAATGTGATCTATAGAGAATGGGCCGAGGGTGGAGGTGTATTTTTACATTAAAAAGTGTTTAATGTAATTTTGTAAAACCTGGATGAATACAGATGTGCCTATAACTTCCTGCTTTAATCTTTCCTGTTTCTATTTGGTCTTTTTTTTAAAGATTTTATTTATTTTTAGAGAGGGGAAGGGAGGGAGGAAGACAGAGAAGAAACATCAATGTGTGGTTGCCTCCCGCATGCCCCACACTAGGGACCTGGCCAGCAACCCAGGCTTGTGCCCTGACTGGGAATCCAACTGGCGACTCTTTGGTTTGCAGGCCAGTGCTCAATCCACTGAGCCACACCAGCTGGGGCACTATTTGGTCTTTAATCTTACATATTCTTTCTCCCTTCATTACATGGAGTTCCTTCAGATGACTTCAATAGCAAAGTGAGAATTTTCATTCAGCTTGCAACTCCTCTAAACTAAGAAACTTTGAAACATTTCCTATCTTCTAGATATGAATCAAAACTTGGCATCAAATAAAATCTTGATTCACTAACCAATTTAAGACCTCATTTCCAATGGGATTATGAACTGATTTTCATACCTCTTGTATCTAGTTAGGTTACCTTATCTATCCAACATTTATCAAGTGTCAACCATGTACAAGGCACTAAGGTAAATGCAAATGTGAAGATTTTAAAGGTATGGATGGTGGTCTATGAGCTTTCATCTTATTAGACTTAATGTCTGCTTTGATAAATTAAAGATACTGTTCAGAAAACTATACTGGCAGTGTTTAATTACATTGAAATTAAGATAGAGAAAGGAAGACATTCCCAGAGAGGGCTTAAAAGCGAATGTGGTGTGTACAGGGACATCAGCCTGTGGGCCTTTCTTCTATAGACCCGTGCATGTGGGCACCAAGTATTCACAGCAGAATTGGCAGCCAGCCATCAGGGGAAGACTGGTTGAATAAGTCAGCACAACCATGCTACAGAATATTAAGCAACTGGTAAAAAGAATGAGGAAATGCTGCAAAACAGTAATATGGGATAATCTCTAAGACCTATTAAATAGAAAAGCAGAATGTTTAACAATGCATAGCATGCTGTAAAACTGTTTGTATTTTAAGATAACATGTCTGGAAAGTTGTGTGTTTTTCCCAAGATTTTTTCGCTGATCTGTGAAAGGAATTCGGGTTGAGTGGAGGGGTTCAAAGGAATTTGGCTTTTCTACTTTGTGAAAATTTTACAACAAACGTGCAGTTGTGTATTTTGAATTTTTTACTGAAAATTTTAAATTTCAAAATAAAGAGATATGAACAATATAAATTCAGACTGTAAGAGTTATGTGTCACATTTCCTGTAGTACATTGTAGCATTCATTTTTATGGAGATCAGCTTCACTTCTGGGGAGATTTGTGAGTTGTCAAGGTCAGAGGCCCCCAGGAAGTGGTTTCCTTTCCGCACAAGGCTTTGTTTCATCTCGGAGTGACTTGTTTTCATCCAGCAATATGATTTGCTCTCAGCTTCTCCTGAAACACAATATATGGTTCATGCTTTGAAAGACTTAGAGGAGAAAAATGGCTTTTAGCATCATAGTTGCAAAGATAAGGCAGTTCTTTGGATTTTAGCCTGTGCTTTGCCAGGAAGCTCAGAGGACCTAAGGAGGGAGTAATGACTTATTAAACTCAATATAGAAAACAAATTTTGGGAAATTACAAATGTGCGTCAGTAACAAAAACTTCTGGGGAAAAAACTGCCAATTGAGAAAATGTTATTGGCTTCATAAAATACTGGTAGAGATCTGTAGACAGTTTAAAGTTAAATTGCAAAGGCCAGAAAGGATTATTCATGTTTGAGAGTTTGGGGGTATTATGAAATGGTTGTTACCCTAATGATTTTAAAGTTTCGTTTTTATTAAAGTATTAATCACTCTTATGGCTTTAAGCATGAATATCCTAGGCAACAAAGGGTTAGATCTCTTAATTGAGTTGGCATACTATGAATTGGATCCTGTAAGCATAGCACTGCATGAAAGTAGAGGTGTTATAACCTTCTGAATGTTTTCTCTAACCTTTTTGCCCACTAAATTATAAATGTAGAATAATAGGAAATTATCAGCAAAGAGCACCTCTGTTTCCCCCAGGTTAATTAGAAACCTACCCACTCTGACTGTGTTCAACAGACAGTGGCCTTTTACTGAAACATACTCGAATTATAAAATACATTTTGTAAGACAAATCTAAAAATATATTAATTTCTACTCATGTAATAGTGAAGGGGGAAATTCTTCAAAGTTTTCATAAAAATCTAGATAAAAGGTTATGATTCAGTTGAGAACTTTAAGAACAGCTTTTTACTACTGCATGAGAATTTTTAGAACTGTGTGTGTGGTTGCCAGCCTAGATCGCCCCCAGTGATGGCTGCCTCCTTGTTTTTCCACGCTTGTATTGTCCTCCCACAGTGTACCAGGGTTGGTCCATGTGACCAGTAGAACACAGCTGAAGTGACGGTATGTCACTTCCCAGGATAGCTTCCATCTTGGGTTCTCTCTCTGTTATAAGCAGCCCCTGTAGCCCACATGACAAGGAACTGAAGCCTCCTGCAAACTCTTTGGAAATGGGATTCTCTAGCCCCAGGCAAGTCTTCAGAGACTGCAGCCACAGTGGACAGCTAAGAGACCCTGAGCCAGCAGCAAACACTGAGCTAAGCCATTCCTATTTCTGACCCTCAGAAATTTAGTGAGATAATATTTGTTGTTAATTTTAAATATCCGTTGTTTAAAGCTAAGTTTGGGAGTGATTTGTTACACAGCAATAGATAACTAATACATTATTGTTTTCCACAGCTTGTTTCCCCCGCCCCATATGTAAAATGTGTGATGCAGAAACTGTCCATAAAGAGAACTTCTGCTTAAAAGCCACAGAAGATAAAGGGGAATCTTTGAGAGTTCCACTAATGTGCCTGTCTTATCCTGAACCTGATAATTTCAGAACCTTTCAGATGGCTGTTTTAAATTTCTTTGCATTTGAAATATCGAAAAAGCAGTCTTAAACACATTTATTGAGATTCCCCAGTAGACCACTCTGGAACTTCCTGCATCCTCCAAAGGTAGGTGGATATTTTGCATCAAATCCTAGAGGGTAGCCTCTGCTGCAGAATGGCCTCATACCCACAGCTCCACCCTTCTCCTGTCCTCCCTGGTTTAAGAAAACTCCTTAGCATTTATGAGATTCCTGGTGGGGACGGTGGATACTTTGGGCTAATACTGTTGACCACAGACCCTCATTCCCAACAGTAGCTAGTGTTCAACTAATTTTGCCAACTGCCATTTCCCCATTTTTAGGCATGAGGAAAACAGGAAAGGATTCTGATTTTGTCATTTTTATTTCCTAGTTACCTAGAGTTCAGAGCAATTGACCTTACAGTTATTTATTCTGTTTCCATGGAAGGTTCTATAGTTGCTTAGTCACCAAGAGATTGTAGATTCTCTTAATAAGTATTCCTTAAAAGTCTCAACTGGATTTCACAGAGTTTATTTAAACTCACTCCCAAGTATTTCCATCAATAGAAATAGCCCCCAGACTTTGGTTTTGGTGTAAGGAGATTTGTGACTCTACCAAGGTTTAAAAGTCATGTGTGCTAAGCATCCTTATTTGACCTGGATATACAAAACAAGTAACAAAACATGTTCCCAAGAGAGCTTTAAGAAAATTTGAAAAAAATAAAACAGTGAGATAATTTGAAATATCTTTCATTCAAATAATCTTTCTTCCCTATATAAACTAAACCTTCAATTTGTGGGTACCATGAAGGAAAAATCAAGCAATCTACCTTCCTCAGCTTCTACAAAACAATTTATTTCTAGGTCAAGAAAGAGACAGCACTCGGTTTCAGTTCTATGCTACTTTGCATTTTTTTTATTAACCAAACTGCAGGTTTAAATGAGATTTGCACTGTTTTAGAGTCTAATTGAAACTTTTCATTGGTCTTTTCTTTAGGAAGAAAAACAGTTCAGTGCTTGCAAACTGCAAAAGTTCGATAGGGTCATCTCAGTCATTAATCTCATTTCAGGAACTGCAGATTGGGGCTGGTGGCCACCTAGTCACAGGCTGTGTCGTCGAAAGGGGTGTCGTCGCAAGTAGCGGTGGGAGTGGTGGTGGCGGTGGTGGAAGCAACGACGGTGGCAACAGCAGTGGTCTCGTCAGCGCCGCCCCCGTAATGGTAGACCACATAGCGACTTGCCTGCACGCTCTGCGCCACCACGTTGGCGCCGTGGCAGGCCATCAGCAGCAAGTTGCGAGGCTTTACGCGGTAAGCAAAGCGCATGAAAGCCATCGAGTAGAGGATGAGCGCTGTTGTCATGCGGCCGCTGATGATGTCCGGAGACGCCTTCATATCCCGAAAGGCAGCTATTGGTAGACCCCAGTTGGCCACCGGACCCCAAAAGTGTGTACTAGTCACATAATCCCGGAACTCCTTGGTCTTCACGTAGTCCGTTGCCTTCCGCCACAGTGCCGCTATCGCCGCCATGGTCATGGAGCTGCGGGACTGCCAAAGGATGAACAGCCAGCTCACAACGGTGTGGAACGTGAGGACTGGATGCCATAGCAACCCGGATGTGACGTCAATGCCTGCCTCACGCCTTAGCTTGACTGCTGTAAAGTGCACCAGACTTCATGTGCCACTATTTTACGTGCACTGCAATGCCGTAAAGTGCATCTGACAGCACCGGCTGCAGTTGTCTGTGCCTTCATTCTGGTGAGTACCTGCAATATGTGGAATGCACAAGTATGCGTGGATGTCTGTGTGCGCCCCTCTGGCAAAGGTGGAACCACAGCCTCATCCTTTGCACCCATCATGCTGCTGCCACCATAAAGATCTCAGGGCTCTGCTTACCACCAAAGAAGGTGCAGGTTCAGCTGTCTGCTTCTCCTCAGCTATATAAAGAACTTTGATTGTTCTGTTCAGTCTGTGGACCCTATTGACTAGCTGCTGATACAAAATTCTTCAACCACGTAAATAATTTTAGGCCTTACACAATTTGCCAGAGTGTTATTTGCAGACATAGTGGCAGCTCACCCCTAAATACTCCAGCATCTGGCTCCTAACAAGGACATTCTCCTAACTTAACCACAATACCATAATCCAGTCACATACTTAACACTTAGTACAGTACTGGTATCTAATATGTAGTGTATATTTAAGTTTTAGAGTTTTATGGGTTTTTTTTTCTTTCTTGTTGGTGTAGGAGACATCCAGTATCCAATCAAGGTTCATATTTACTTATCATTTCTTTTAGATTAATCTCCCTTAATCTGGAATAGTTTTGCAGTGTTCTTTGTCTTTAGTGACTTCAGTATTTTTGAAGAGTATAAGTCAGTGGTTGTTAATGTTCTTAATTTGGATTTGTCTGTTTTCTCATAATTGGATTTAGGTTAAACATTTTGGGGCACAAATACTACACAGGTGACGTTGTGTCCTTAATACATCACAGTGGCAGGCACTGTGTCATTTGTTCCATCATTGGTGATATTAAGTTTGATCATTTGGTTAAGGAGTTGTCTGCCAGGTTCCTGCATTGCCAAGGCAGCTTTCCCTCTCTGTAATCAACAAATAAACCAGGGGGAGCCTCTTTGAAAGTGTATGGATATTCTATTCTCCAACAGTCTTTCATCTAACACTTAATATCCATTGATGAAATTCTTAATGACAGCCCTGGCAGGTGTGGCTCAGTGGATTGAGCACTGGACTGCGAACCAAAGGGTCACTGGTTCGATTCCCAGTCAGGGCACTTGCCTGGGTTGCAGGCCAGGTTCCCAGTTGGGGGTGCATGAGAGGCAACCACACATTGATGTTTCTCTCCCTTTCTTTCTCCCTCCCCTCTTCTCTCTCTAAAAATAAATAAATAAAACCTTTAAAAAGAATTCTTAATAACAAACTGATTATTATTTTCCCAGTGTTCTCTACCTTTTCCCAATAAAAATAATAATTGTTGAAAAGTAAGTGTACACTGAAATATTAATATTTTAATTACTGATTTATAAACAAGCCTATTGTACCTTTAAAAGTTATTACATTCAGCCCTGATCAGGTGGCTCAGTTGGTTGGAGCGTCGTCCATACACCAAAAGGTTGCGAGTTCAATCCCTGGTCAGGACACATACATAGGTTGCAGATTCAATCCCAGGTCAGACATGTATGAGAGGCAACAAATCGATGTTTCTCTCTCACATTGATGTTTCTCTCTCTGTCCCTTCCTCTCTCTCTCAAATCAATTTTGTAAAGAACATATTCTCTAGTGAGGATTACCAAAAAGTTCTTATATTCATTATGTTCATTTACATCCCAAATATTTCACAAATAAAACCTTAAAATATATATATGTATATAATATAGCCATTGCTCAAAAGGAAAGCAGCATACTTTTTAGATAACCCTTCTAAAATGCTAAGCTCCCAAATATGGATGACTAGTATACTGGTATAAATCAGTTCAGTATAAGTTTGAATTAATAAATCAGCAAGCATGAGTTGAATGACATTGTAGGCCTACACTGCCAGATGCTTCGATGTCCTAAAAGAAATGTACATTACCACTCCTTGTCCACAGAGGGTTTTAGTACTTGTAGATCATAGGTGGCAAACACAAGGCCCACCGGCCTAATCTGGCCCTGCATCTTGTTTCTACCCAGTGGCAGCGCTGAGTTCTCGCTTAACTGTTAAGGAGTAGTTACAGTTATGCAGTCCTAAAATTACATTCGGCCCTTTGAAGGCAACTGTGAGGCTACTGTGGCCCCTGGTGAAAATGAGTTTGACACCCTTGTGTAGATCATCTCACTTGGGTTGTTACTTGGTTTCAATGATCTGTTGCAGCATAACTAGTCATCCCAAATATTAGTGGCTTAGAACAACAATAATCCCTTCTTTTACTCACAGATTTGCAATTTGGGCTGGACTCAATAAGGACAACTCATCTGTTCCATGGACTGACAGCTGGGCAGCTCCGCTTGAGGCTGGAAGATTCACTTTCAAAGTGACTCACTACATGGCTGGCAAGTTGATACTGGTTATTGGCTGGGAGCTCAGCTGGGACTATTGGTGGGCAGGTCTCAGTTCCTCTCCAGAAGCTACTTGTGCTTCCTCACAGTGTAGTGGCTAAACTCTAAGAACAACAAAACAAGAGAATCAAACAGAAGCTATGTGGTAGACAGAATTCTAAGATGGTCCCCAAAGACCCTATGAGAACTCAGTTTAGCCAACACCTTCATTTTGATCTCATGAAACCCCGAGCATAGGACCCAGCCATGCTGTACCCAGAATTCTGACCTACAGACTATGAGCTAATTAAATTGGTTTTGTTTGAAGCCACTAAATTTGTGGTAATCTGCTGTGCAGCAATAGGAAATTAATAGAAGCTCTGTTGGCTTTTATGATCTAGCCTCAAGTCACATAACATCATGCATTTTCTCTAGCCACAAGCCTACCCAAATTCAGTGAGAGGGGACATAGACCCACCCTCAAAGGCAGGAGTGTCAAAGTCACACTTTAAGAAGAGCATGTGGGGTGGGAAATATTGTGGCCACTTTTGGAAAATGTAGTTTACTGTATTACTTAACTTGAATCACATAATTATAGAACATTGGAGTTGAAAGAATCTCATAGACTATCTGTCAAATGAGGATAATAGTGGTACATACCTCCCAGCAGTATTGTGAGGTTTCAATATGCTAATCTTTGATCAGTGCTGAGCATTGGGCATGTTAATATAAGTGCTGAGTCAATTTCACCTATTATCATCCAATCCAACTGCCTCATTTTACAAATAAAGCATGCAGCCTTAAGAGACCATGTTATTTGCCATGGTTACACAGTGAATTCATGGTAGACCAGGATTAAGGTTTCCTATCTCTCACATAAGTCCTATGCACCGATCACTTTAACGTCTGATGTGTTTCTGTTCTTCCAATTATGTTGTAAGTTTCCTTAGGCCAGGGAAAGTAGCACCAAATGAAATATTCCTTCTCCCCACAAGCTTTTCTGATATGTTGACTGGATGTGGCCCAAATTGAATAAGACAAGATCTGCCTTCTCAGAGGGGCATTTTACAGCTAGAGAAATGGAGGTCTAGACAATGTGTAAGTGATTTTCGTGGTAAATTCCAGACTGGTAGATGCTGGCTAAATATAGCTTTCTTTGAGTTTTGTGCCTGGTAGATATCTGTTGGTTGTTAGAGTAGCAAGAAATGGCCCAAACGGAGGGTAAGACTGTAATGGAACTTAATCAGCACTTGAAGAGAGACTTGAGAAAGATACAGAGTGAGAAAAGAGCAGAGCTATAGAGAACTGAATGACTGAAGCAAAGAGTGACAAAACAGTTTTAGGATTAGAGAACATCAGTAGTGCTAACCTGTGACTACCCTTCATTGCATGTAAATTAGGGGGGTTTTTTTGGTTTGTCTTGTTTTTAAACATTTTATTTGTTTATTTTTAGAGAGGGGGAGGGAGGGAGAGAGGGGAAGAAACATCAATGTGTAGTTGCCTCTCACGTGCCCCCCACTGGGGACTTGGCCTGCAACGCAGGCATGTGCTCTGACTGGGAATCAAACTGATGACCCTTTGGTTCACAGGCTGGTGCACCATGCAGTGAGCTACACCACCCGGGGCTTTTTCAGGTAAATTAGTACTGCTGTATATTTCACTGTGTTTTAAAAGATGAGACTAAACATCTTTAAAAGATGAGATCTAGGTTTATCAATACTTTAACTAATATTTCTTTTAATATTATTGGAAGTAGCATTTCTAATCTCTGTGCTGCCTCTTTAACACAAGGCTGTCAGGGCCGGCTGTGTGACTCAACCCAGAGACACTACCATGAACATGGTCAACAAGTTCACCATCATCTTTCAAAGGAAAAGGTTGGGAGAAGACAAGCAAATACAAAGATAGATTCCAGTCTATTGAAAATGTGCCACACATACTTTCTACTAACCGAGATTCTAAGTCACAGGTCCTATGATATCCTGCTTGGTATTAACGATGCCGAACCCACTGACTTCTCATTGAATTTCAATACAATGGACCATAGAGAGTGCATCTTTTTATTTTAATTGTTCTTTTCAACTTTTTATGTTGAAAATTTCAGACTCACAGAAAAGTGAAAATAGTTTAAAACAAGAATAACAAAACAGAAGTGTCAAACAACTTCCATATATCCTTCACCCAGATTTAGCAACATTTTACCATACTTTATTGTTTTCTCTATCCTAAGGGTATTTCTTAAGAACTTCAGTATTTCCTAAGCATATGGACATTCATGGACTTTCTTTTACATTACCACAACACACCCATCAACATCAAGGCACTTAACATTGGTGTAATACCGTAATCTACAAGTTGTATTCAGATTTTGCCAATTGTCCCAATAATGTCTTATATAATAATTTTGTTTTTCTAGTCCAGGATCCAGACCAGGATTGCACATTGCATTTAACTGTGATGTCTCTTTAGTCTCTTTTAATCTACAACAGTCCTCTGCCTTTCTTTGGCATTCATGACATTGACATTTTAGAAGAGTACAGGCCGGCTCTTTGATAGAATGTCCCTCAATTTGGGTTCATTTGATGTTTCGTTGTGACTACCTTCAGATGTTCATTCTGGGCAGGAAACCCATGGAAGTAGTATTCTATCCACACTGTATCACACTAGCAGGGACGTGATGCCGTGTGTCTGCCTACTAGTTATATTAAGATAGTGTTCACCAGATTTCTCTACTGTAAAGTCTGTATTTCCCCCTTTGTATTTAATAAGTAATTTGCGAGAAGATACTTTGAGACTATGTAAATATTCATTTTCTTATCTAACATTTATCCAACTAGATTTAGCATCAATTGATGATTCTTGCCTGAATTAAGTCTTACTCTAATGATGGCAACAATGTATTTATTTATTTATTTATTCATTTATTCATTTATTTATTTATTTGGGTTTTTTGAATTTTTTAATTTTTCCATTACAGTTTACATTCAATATTATTTCATGTTAGTTTCGGGTGTACAGCATAGTGGTTAGACATCATATACTTTTCAAAGTGTTCCTCCCCAATATTTTCAATACCTCCTTGGCACCATGCATAGTTATTACAATACTATTGACTATATTCCCTAGCCAAGATTTTATTTTTTAAATTATTTTCTGTCTTGTGGTTTAAAAATCAGAGATGTATTTCATCAAATTTGCTCTGGAATGCTGGCCAACATTTTACAAAGCATGAGACTGTTCCTGAATTATGGCTGTGAAAACTGAACATTTAGGATTTAGGTATTTTATGAATTTTTTTGCCACATCCTATGCTGATTTCCTTGGAATATTTGTTCTTAAACTCTACCAAAGGGAATAAATAGCATAGTGCCTCAAGAGAAGCTGGATGAATAAAACAATAGGTGGATATATTGGCTCTGCTATTTTCAGTTACTGCTGAAAGTAATTTTAGAGCCATCTGTGGCTCTGATTCTAATCTTCTGCCTTCTTACGCTGTTTTTCCCCCCGTGAATACAATGGCTGAAGGCTGGGTAGTTATCCAGCATCTTTCAGTAGCTACCAGAATGGCAGTAAATTTGTGTTCTATCTCATTTTCTCTAGCAATAAAATGCCCCTTGTGTTGTAATCTGGTCTGGGTCCCTTAGTGCAATCAGGTGGCAGGAAGGGATCAGTTGGGTCCAGCCCCAGTGACCCACTGCTTTGTCCCAGTCTTTTGTTTATCTCATATTATCAAATATTTGCCTATTTGAGTGTCCTCAGAACAGGCCATTGGTGAAACAAGCAAAAGGCTGCAAAGCCTTCCTCCACCTGTTGTCTTGCCAGGGCCTCATTTGGAGGGGGTCCTGTCATGGAAAATAGGTTAGTGCCTACTCCACATACTTAATTTTTGTACCAGAAGTAAAAAACCCTTTTTTAAAAAACCTTTTAGTGGGAGGATCATTCAATATTTTAAATCATAAAAAATATTTAAAACTTGATTTTGAAACTATTTCACACTTGCAAAAAAATGTTGTAAGATACAACACTCACATACCCTTTGCTCAGATTCTCCTATGTCAGTGCTTTGTCAGGGAAGAAGGGCTGCTGTGAGTGAGAGTTCGTTACAGGGAATAGAGGGAACAGAGTTGTGGAGGGTGCAGGGGAGGTGGTGACATGTGAAAGGGGAGCTGGAAGATGAGAAGGGTCACCAACAAGTCAGTTTGAGGAGCCAGGCCCATTCAACCTCCAGAGTGGGGCCTGGGGTCCAAGGGAGTATGGCAGGGAGGTGGGGCAGGGTGGCTGTTGCCATTGAGATGCCCTCAGCCAAGGGTCTGGTGATGATGGGCTAGGGGAGGGGGCACTAGACCAGCAGTCAGTCAGGAAGAGCTGGAATCTGAGAACACTTCTGCACCTGTTTGTCTTCCACTGCATTTCCTGCCAACTGCCTTCTGATAGTCATGTTTTATTTCCATATGCCAAATCTCTTACTGTAGTGTCTGAGCCAGCTCTTACCTGGAGCCATGAGGGGAAGGGGACTCTGGGAAACATGATTCCAGCTCAGCCAGGCTGACACAGTACGAACCACTGCAGCCCATTTTAAACTTTGCTATGTTTGTTTTATTCTCTTTATAAATTTGTAAGTAAATTTGTATGTATGTATGTATGTATATGTCTATGATGCTTGGCTTTATTGTACTTCACAGACATTGTGCTTTTTAAATTTTTAAAAGGATTTTATTTATTTATTTTTGGAGAGAGGGGAATGGAGGGAGAAAAAGAGGGAGAGAAACATCAATCAATTGTCTCTCACACACACCCCAGTTGGGACTGGAACCTGCAACTCAGGCATGTGCCCTAACTGGGAATCAAACCAGCAACCTTTTGCTTTGCAGGACAATGCTCAACCAACTGAGCCACACTGGTCAGGGCAAGACATTGCATTTTTTACAAGTTGAAGGTAAGACTCTCTTCCAGCAAAAAGATTCCAATTCACTGAAGGCTCAGGTGATAGCATTTTTTTAACAATAAAGTATTTGTAATTAAGGTACATATTTTTGTTTAGACGTAATGGCATCACACACTTAATAGACTATAGTGTAGTGTAAACTATGTATTGGGAAACCAAAATATTCACGTGACTCACTTTTACAATACTTGTTTTATTGCAGTGGTCTGCAACCGAACTTGCAATATTTCCAAACAAACGCACATTACTACTTATTTTATCTGAAACATTTGAGAGTAGGTCACAGACATTCTTCTGCTTTACTCAATACTTCAGTGTGTATTTCCTAAGAACAAAGATATTCTCTGATGTTATCACAGTACAGTTATCAGTGATGTAACATTATATATCATAGTTTATGTAATCATAGTCCATAGTTTAGTTTTGCCAATTGTCCCAATAATGTCCTTTATAGCATTTTTTTCTTCAGTACAGGTTCCAGTCCAGTATGACTTCATAGTCCCCTTTCATCTGGAACAGTTTCTCAGCTTTCCTTTGTTTTTCACAATACTGACATTTTTTAGGAGTCCAGGCTAGTTATTTTATACAGTGTTCCTCAATTGGAGCTTGCCCGATGTTTCTTCACAATTAGATTCAGGTTATAGTTTCTCAGCCATTAGACTCTCAAAGTGATTGGTATCCTTCTCTGAGGATCACACCCAGAGGCGCACATCTCTCTGTCCCTCTTTGGTAATGTACGTTTGGATCACCGTGTTGAGGCATTGTCCAGTGTCTCTACTGGAGAGTTACAACTCTGCCCGTTGCAGCTAACAAATGATTAGTAGGTAGATACTTTAAGACTATGTAAATATCCTACTCCTTATCACACTCTCCTGTAAATTTAGTATCATTAATGATTCATGTCCATATCAATATTTACTGTGATGGATGCAAACTGACAATTTTCCAGTTCTAACAGTCCTTCCATATATATGTCAGTCAGCATTGCTTTAAGGAAGAACCTCCCTTGTCCCCCCATTGACATACTTACCTATTTATTATTAATATGGTCTCATAGATTCCTATTGTATTCAGTGGGTTATAATCCTTTACTGTCCTCTTAGTTTTAATGCTCCAGTTGGCCTGTATTGAGACAGTAAGAGCCCCTCGAAGCTGTTTCGTCTGACCTTTCAGTATTAAACTACCCAAAAAGATATACCCTGCAGGGGCTGGTTCCTCCTCGATTTATTCCATGCTGTCCACCTTTCTCCCTCAACATATGGACACCTTATAGGCAATTAACTTTGTTGTTTTCTGGGTCATCCTTCCTGTGTTTCCTTTTGCAAAAATAAGGAGATATATGCATTTTTACTTATTTCCTCTTTCTTACACAAATGGGAACAGGCTATTTATACTCTGTTTCACTTTACAGTACCACCCCAATTCACCACATAGAGATCTTCCACACACTCTTTTTTTTTATAGGTAGTTTGCTAATCTGATAGATAAAAAATGGTATCTCACTGTAGTTTTTTTTTAAAATAACAGCTGTAGCAAGGTATAATTCACATATTATGTAACTTACCCATTTCAAGTGTACAATTCAGTGGTTCTCAGTATTTTCACAGAGCTGTGCAACCATCACTACAATCAATTCTAGGACTTTTTATCACCCCCCAAAGAAACCCTGTACCCATTAGTAGTCATTCCTCATTCTCCCCTCTCCAAAGCCCCTGGCAATCTCCAAACTACTTCCTGACTCTAAGGAGTTGCCTTTTCTGAACATTTCATATGAATGAAATCATACAATGTGATATTTTGTGTCCAGCTTCTTTCACTTAGCATGTTTCAAGGTTCATTCATGTTGTAGCGTGTAGTAGTACTTCCTTTTATGGTAGAATACTATTCCACTATGTAGATGCCCCACATTTTATTTATCCATTCATCAGTTGATAGACATTTAGGTTGTTTCCATGTTTGGCTGTTGTTAATAATGCTGCCATGAACTCGGGTAGATACCTAGCAGCAGAATGGATGGGCCATGTGTAACTCTAAGTTTAATCATTTGAGGAACTGCAAGACTGTCTTCCAAAATGGCTGCAACATTTTACATTCTCTCAACTTAGTATGAGGCTTCCAGTTTCTGTACATCCTCACTAATATTTGTTATTTTTTCTTTTTTTAAAATTTATTGATTTGAGAGAGAGAGAGAAACATTGATTTGTTGTTTTACTTATTTATGCATTCATTGGTGGACTCTTGCATGTGCCCTGGTCAGGATCAAACCCACAACCTTGGTGTATCAAGATGACACTCTAACCAACTGAGCTACCTGGCCAGGGCATTTTCTTTCTTTTTTATTGTAACCATCCTAGTTGGTGTTTTCAGTATAGTTTGTTGTTGTCATTGTTGTTGTTTTGGAGAGAGAGGGGAAGGGAGGGAGAAAGAGGGGGAGAGAAACATTGATGTGAGAGAGAAACATCAATCAGTTGCCTTCTGTAAGAGTCCCAACCAGGGACCCAACCTGCAACCCAGGCATGTGCCCTGACCGGAATCAAACTGGCAACCTTTGAGTTTGCAGGATAACACCTAACCAACTGAGCCACAGCAGCTGAGGGCTCTCAATATGGTTTTCATTTGCATTCTTTTTTTGTTTGTTTTGTTTTTTATTTAATTTATTTTTTCTTTAAATTTTTTTTCTTCCTTTGGTCTTTTTCATTCTTTAAAAAAAATCTTTACAGCCCTGGCTGGCGTAGCTCAGTGGATTGAACTCGGGCTGCGAACCAAAGCATCGCAGGTTCGATTCCCAGTCAGGGCACATGCCTGGGTTGCAGGCCATGGCCCCCAGCAACTGCACATTGATGTTTCTCTCTCTCTCTCTCTTTCTCCCTCCCTTCCCTCTCTAATTAAGAAAGAAAGAAAGAAAGAAAGAAAGAAAGAAAGAAAGAAAGAAAGAAAGAAAGAAAGAAAGAAAGAAAGAAAGAAAGAAAACATGTCTATTGTAAGCTATCTATCTCTTCAGTTCTATTGTAAAAAAAAAAAATCTTTACTGTATTTTTTTCCATTACCATTTAGTCCCTTTATACCCCCTCCTTCTTTTGCATTCCTATTATAAATGAATTTGAACATCTTTTCATATGTTTAAGAGCCATTTTAATATCCTTTTAGGGGAATTGTCTATTCATGTCTTTGGCTCATTTCTTTTGTTTTAAAGATTTTATTTGTTTATTTGTTTGTTTGTTTGTTTGTTTTTAGAGATAGGGGAAGGCAGAAACATCAATGTGTGGTTGACCCACATGTGCCTCCAACTGGGGATCTGACCTGCAACCCAAGCATGTGCCCTGACTGGGAATTGAACTGGTGACCCCTTGGTTCACAGGTCGGCACTCAATCCACTGAACCATACCAGCCAGGGCTGATTTATACCATACCAGCTCATTTCTAAAATAGGAATTTTGGACTTCTTTCAAATTTTGAAAGTTCTTTATATATTAGAGATATTAGTACTTCATGTATGATGCACATTGCAGATATTTTCTCCTAGTTGTCATTTGTCTTTTGATATTTTTATGGTGGTTTTGACATCACTACTGATAATACTTCCACATTGTGAATGGATAGACAAAATGCAGTATATCCATACAAGGAATACTATTCAACAATAAAAATGAATGAACCGCCCTGGCTGGTGTGGCTCAGTGGATTGAGCGCCGGACTGTGAAGCAGAGGGTTGCTGTTTCAATTCTCAGTCAAGGCACATGCCTGGGTTGCAGGCCAGGTTCCTGGTGTGGGGAGTGCAAGAGGCAACCACACATTGATGTTTCTCTCCCTCTCTTTCTCCCTCCCTTCCCCTCTGTCTAAAAGTAAATAAAATCTAAAAAAAAAATGAATGAACTATGTATATATGCTATGCCATAAAGGAACCTCAAAAACATTATGCCCAGTGAAAGCCGTACACAAGAGACTACGTGCTGTATGATGTCATTTATGTAAAATGTCCAGAAAAGGTGAATCTGTAGAGACACAAAGAAGAATAATGGTTGCCAGGGGTAGGAGGTCAGGTGGGAAATGGGGCATGAGGGGTCTTATTGGGTCAAATGAGAATGTTCTAAACTGATTTATGGTGATCTTGCACAACTTGGTAAATTTACTAAAACATCATTGAAATAGATATGTTATATAATATCTAAAAATATACTTCAATAAAATGATTTAAAATTTTAAAATTTTAGATGGCAAATTTATCAGCATTTTGTTTTATTGCATCTGAATTTTGAGTCAAATTAGAAAAGCTGTTCCCTACACTCAGGCTATAAAATAATTCATTGTTCTTTTCTAGTATTTGTATGATTTTTTTCTCTCTTTACAATTTAGATCTGTCATCAATTTGGAATTTACTCTTGTGAGTGCTGGGAGATGTGGATCTAGTTTTATTTCTTCCAAAATGGATATCCTGTTGCCCTCACATTATTTATTAAAAAGACGCCAACTTTATCATATACTAAATTTCCATATGTCCTTCAGTCTATCTCTGGACTTTCTATTCTATTCCATTGGTTTGTCTGTGTTTTAATGCATCAGTGAGGCAGGAGACAGCATAGGAAGAACTCTGAGACTGCACTGATGTTACTGGCCAGCATCTAGCATCCTGGTTGCCAGGAAACACCTTTTTGCACTTTGGTAGAATGAATAGTAAACAGAGGCAGGGAGGAGGGAGGAGATATGTCTCACCCACTAACTCAGCAGTCCTGAGCCTGGTCTGATAATATTGCCAGGTGTTCTAACATCACCAGAAACGCTGTTAGCAAGAAAGAAGGAAGTCCTTGAAATTCTGTGTATTGTTTCCGCCATCTGGGAAAGAAGGCCTTGAAACTGTGCTTTCATCCCAAGGCCTGGAATGTAGGAGAGGGTCCCTGGTGCCCAAAGAAGAAACCCATAAAACAACTTTGGTTAATTGCCTACCTCTGGTCACTATCTGTTTTATGAGGGAGTCCCTGATGCTTACAGAAAGAGCCCATAAATAACTTTGGAAAGTGCCCCAATTTTAATTAACTGCCTCCTGTCACGTATTTGTTTTACAACAGGATGACCAAATGGGGTCTGGAGCAAGATAAGGATTCGAGCTAACAGACCCCCACACATACCTGAGTTTGGGTAGTCACATCCCCCCAGGAAAGCTGGCACCACATTTACCCGTTAATCAATGTGTAACTTTTTTTATCCTATCCCACCAACTATGTAAGTCCTCTGAACAAAGGACTCTCTCTCTCTTAGGGCCTTGGGGCGCTCTTGGTGCTCTTGTCTCTTGGGCCACCAGGCCTGAGGCCACCCAGGGGCTTGCCACTCTGGTCTTCAGCCGCTCTTACTTTTGCCACCCTGCTTTGCCCTGAAACTTTGCCTTTTACCCCTCATTCTTGCTAGTCCTGTTTTCTTCCATGGGAACAGGCCACTAATAAATTGATTACATGCTAATAGATTTGCTGATCTGTAATTCTTTACATGTGTCAGCAAGAAGAACCAGGTCTCTCCCGTCAACACCTGTACTATTCTGTGTTTAATCAGATAGGCTTTGTTTTAATATCTGGCAAGGCTAATTCACCTATGTAAATTTCCCTTCTCAGGGTTTTTACAGTTTTCAGTTTTCTACATATAAACTTTAGGATCAACTTGTCTAGCTCCATAAAAACATTTTTGTCTTCATTGGGTTTACATAAATTTCTTAATTAACCTAGGGAGAACTGATAATCTTATGATGTTGTGGGTTGAATTTCGTCCACCAAAAACATAGGTTGAAGTTCTAACTGCTGGTATCACAGACTGACCTTACTTAGGAATAGGGTTATTGCAGATGTAATTATGTAGTTAAGATGAGGTCATACTGGACTAGGGTGGGCCCTTAATCCAATATGACTGTTCTTATAACAGGAATTTTGCCTCAAGACTTTAACAGAAATACTGCCTGATTTTCCAGCCTGCCCCTACAACC
Source organism: Tonatia bakeri (assembly GCA_004024845.1). Lineage (NCBI taxonomy): Eukaryota > Metazoa > Chordata > Mammalia > Chiroptera > Phyllostomidae > Tonatia > Tonatia bakeri. Next base: position 95,270 of record PVIA01005858.1, read on the forward strand.
ACATGAACCAATTCTTTAAAAGAAATCTGTGCTTGTATACACACACAAACATATTATATATTCTCTGGAGCACTCTGACTCATGTACATGTTGTTTTCCTGTTCAAAAAGATGTCTTTGTAAATATGTTTTTAAAATATTTATTTATTTATTTTTAGACAGAGGGGAGGGAGAGAGGGAGAGAAACCTCAATGTGTGGCTGCCTCTTGCACACCCCCTACTGGGGACCTGGCCTGCAGCCCAGGCATGTGCACTGACCGAGAATCAAACCAGTGACCCCCTGGTTCGTAGACCAGTGCTCAATCCTCTGAGCCACACCAGCCACAGTTTTTTTTTTAATATATTGATTATGCTATTATAGTGTCCCAATTTTTCCCCTTTGTCAACCTCCACCTCGTACCCCCATTACCTCCAGCAATCTTCCCCTTAGTTTATGTCCATGGTTTATGCATGTAAGTTCTTTGACTATTCCATTACCTATACTGTTCTTATCATCCCTCTGTCTATTTTGTACCTACCAAATTGTTCTTCTTAATCCCTTAACCTTTCCCCTGCCCCCATTCTCTCCTTTCCCACTCCCAATTGATAACCCTCCAAATGACCTCCATATCTACGATTCTGTTCCTGTTCTGCTTGTTTGCTTAGTTTGTTATTTGGATTCAATTATTGATAGTTGTGAATTTATTGCCATTTTAATGTTCATCATTTTGATCTTCCTTTTTAAATTTTTTTTCCTTTTTAAAATTTTTTATTCATTTTATTTTTAGACAGAGGGAAAGGGAGGAAGACAGGCAGAGAAACATTAATGTGTGGTTGCCTCTAGTGCACCCCGCCCTACTGGGGACCTGGCCTGCAACCCAGGCGTGTGCCCTGACTGGGAATCGAACTAGTGACCCTTTGGTTCGTAGGCTGGCACTCAGTCCACTGAGCTACACCACCCAGGGCTGATCTTCTTTTTTTAATATAATTCCCTTTAGTATTTCATATAATAATGGCTTGGTGATGATGAACTCCTTTAGCTTTACCTTATCTAGGAAGTAGTTTATCTACCCTTCCATTCTAAAATTATAGCTTTGCTGGATAGAGTAATCTAGGTTGGAGGTCCTTCCCTTTCATCACTTCAAATACATCTTGCCAATTCCTTCTAGCCTGCAAAGTTTCTTTTGAGAAATCAGCTGACAGTCTTACGGGAACTCCTTTGTAGGTAACTTTCTTCTTTTCTCTTGCTGCTTTTAACATTCTCTCTTTGCCTTTAACCTTTGGCATTGCATTTTAATAATGATGTGTCTTGGTGTGATCCTCTTTGGGTTCACCTTGTTTGGAACTCTCTGTGCTTCCTACACTTGTATGTCTCTTTCCTTCACCAGACTGGGGAGGCTTCATTATTTTTTCAAATAAAATTTCAGTTTCTTGCTCTTCCTCTTCTCCTTCTGGCCCCCCAATGATTTCGATGTTGGTATGTTTAAAGATGTCCCAGAGGCTCCTTATTCTTGTCTCATTTTTTTAAATTATTTTTTCTTCTTGCTATTTTGATTGAATGCTTTTTCCTTCCTTGTGTTCCAAATTGTTGATTTGAATCTCGGCTTCATCCTCTCCACTGTTGGTTCGCTGTAGATTTTTCTTTATTTCACTTAATGGACCCTTCATTTCTGCCTGGGTCTCTTTCATGCTGTTGCAGTACCCAGTGAGTTCTTTGAGCATCCTGATAACCAGTGTTTTGAACTCTGCATCTGATAGATTGCTTATCTCCTTTTCATTTAGTTCTTTTTCTGGAGTTTTGTTCTGTTCTTTCATTTGGGCCATATTTCTTTGTCTCCTCATTTTGGCAGCCTCTCTGTGTTTGTTTCTGTGTATTAGGTAGAACTGCTTTGACTTCCTACCTTAGGACACCTGTTAAGTTGTATGAGGCAGAGCCTCAGGCAATGACCAGGGCGGGACAGCCTGTGTCACTGTTCTATTGTTCTGTGTGGGGGGGGCTCAGAGAGGTGACAATGCTTCTGCCTGGCCTCTGGAGTTTTGCCCAGGAGGAAGCAGTCTCCCTCCTCGCACTTAACTTTTTCTCCATATGCCACTGGTGCCCTTCCAGCTGTTGCCCTGGTGCTGAATCCCAGAGGGGGCAGGTCTACTTGAGTTCTAAGTCCATGGTGGGCTTTTTAAGAGGTTGCAGTTTCTTCCACTGCCCCAAGCCCCACTGGTTTTTACAGCCAGAAGTTATGGGGACTTATCTTCCTGGCCCTGGGACCCTGGGCTGTGTGGTCTGGACTGGGGCTGGGATCCCTTGCTCCTGAGGTATCCCTCCCATTTTTTTATCTACCACTCATAAATGTGGGACTGCCCATTCCCCTCTCCACATCTCCACCCCTCCTATTTGTCTGGATGAATGTGGCCTCTTCAAATCCTTAGTTGTTGGACTTCCACACAGCTTGATTTTCTGACAATTCTGGGTGAAATTCCTTTTGTCGTCTAGTTGTATTTTTTGCTATAGTTGTGCACAGAGGTGAGACATGTTTACCTACGCCTCCATCTTCAAAGAGATGCCTTTTCATTTGTCAAGCCTATTTTTGTGTGTTTGAAGAGTGTTTCAGAGTTGAAACGTGTTTTCTGTATACATGATTTCTTAAATGGCAGCCAGGCTAGATATAAAATTCTTGGCTTACATTTTCTTTCCTTGGGTTTCTTAAAACTTCTGTTCCACTCTTATAATACTCTGTGTATTACTCTTGAGGTCTGATGTTAGGCATCTTTTCTTTTTTATATTAATAATTTGACTTTTTATCTGGAAGTCCCTAAGATCTTTTCTTTGTCTGAAAAGTCTAAAATTTTATTAAGATATGTCTCAGAGTTGATAGATTCAGGTCAATTTTCCCAAGTATGTGCTGGGTCCTTTCACTATGTAGATTTTTCTTGTTTCTGCAGTTATTTTGGATGACAGTTTTGAAAAATTAGCTCTCTTCTATTGTTGTTTTTCTTCAGGACTCAAATTATATCTCTGTTGCAGTTTTCTTATATATTTTCCATTTCAACCACTTTTTTCTCTGACCTTTTTTACTTATTTACCTGCTTTACATTTTCTTGTTCTTTTCTCCATCTTTATGCAGTATCCTTTATTAAAGTTTCATTTGAATCTATTTTCCTTGGGTTCCTTGTAATTTATTCATTTGAGATGGCTGTCTTTTACTTTGACTTCAATTTCTTTCCTGAGTTCAATCAACCCTCTTACATATATTTCTACCTGCCTTACCATATCCATTCTTAGTTTTTACATTTCTGATTTTAGGATTTTTTATATTGTAAAACATGTTTAAGTATATTTAATTCGGTTTGTATTTATCACGGTTGGCTGTTAGGGGGAGATATTTTATTGGCTGATTTTTTTCTGTTTTCGCCTTAAAGTAGTTTTGCATTGAGTTAGTTTGTTTGTTTTTTTTCCTATTCCCAGGCATTTTGTGGACAGAACCCCTACATCAATAGCACCTTCTTCCTCTCAAGGAACAAATAGGGTTGTTGCCATACAAGGTGGGGGTGGGGTAGAGGGATAGGCAGGGGCTCCACTGGGGCACTACTTCTGTGCTGTGGTAAAGGACCACCTTTAAATTTTTAATTTCACATCTATTGTGAATTAGTATTTTTGTAAAATACAATAAAAATGAATTTTTAATGATAAAAATACAAGGCCAATTATTTTATTATACTTAACAGATAAAATTGCATTTTAAATCAATATAATCAGAAGACACAAGAAAAATCTGTAAACACAATGCATTCATTGAAAGTGAATATAAAGGCAATTAATAATCACTATTATATCCATAATTCTATTATTTCATAATTATAACTAAATTAAGTTATGGGTCAAAGCAATTCCCCTGTATTAAATGCTTATATATGCACACTTTGAATAAAAACCATGTATATTAATATTTAAAAGTTTTAAATATGACGATAAGCTTGGTTGCTTGTTAACCTATCTAATTGAGGTTGGGTTGTTGACAGTGCTACACGTAGCGGATGATATATAACTAAACTATTTCTATTTTTGGTCTTAACATTTATAGTAGAGAAACTAGTCTCACAGAGTTATGTTGACAGGAAAGGAGGAAGATATTTTAAAGTAATTCAGACAGCTCAGGATATTCATTTTTAATTTTCATCCAAAATAAAAGCAAGTGATGATTTATTCCCAAAATGTCTTCAAATCTTCATCCAGTTCTAACAATTTATGATGTAAAAGTTAGAGTTAAATTTAAATTCTGAATTTTATATACTTGTGGGTAACAGTTGGCAAACCAACCTTAAACTGTCTCCCATTATGGCATGGTTTTGTTGTGCATGACTGGGACACATCCTGTCCTGTCTGTGACTCACCATGCAAGCTTTTCAGTACCCAAACTGGCCTGTACCTTGTTCAGTGAGATGAGTCTATTGATCATGTGTTTGGTTATCATGTAATGTCAAATTGTTATAAGAACTTCTCAACACTGATATCAGTTTTTGTACTTATCACATGGCAAACTAATAATAGCCCAGACCTGTGCCAGTCTGTGTGTCGCTTTGATTAGCCCACTTGGCCCACTGGCAAGTTACTGGAAGACTCCTTGGATCAGGGAGAGCTGAAGGTACAGGGAACACTGATGGAGTAGTAGATTAAAAAAAACTCATAAAAGCCAACCATTACCTTATTACCTGTTTTTTAATATTTTATTTATTTATTTTAGAGAGGGGAAGGGAGGTAGAAAGAGAGGGAGAGAAACATCAACATGTGGTTGCTTCTCACGTGCCCCGCCACTGGGGACCTGGCCTGCAACCCAGGCATATGCCCTAAATTAAGAATCGAACCAGCAACCCTTTGATCCTCAGGCCGGCACTCAACCACTGAGCCACACCAGCCATGGCTACCTTACTATCTTTTGAAGTGATAAGAACATCTACCACCTAATTCCTTCCTCATTTTGTCACATATGTTTATATGTTTTAAATGATACCACTTTTTCTTTCCTCACTTGTACCACCCATCTTCCTCCCCTACACATACTTGGAAACTGTGCATAAATATCATGTGGTGCCAGGAAGTAAACAAGTGCTCAAAAAATAATGACATGTCAAAAGGACACAGGAACCAATGAAAGGGGCTCCCATTGGCCAGATCTGGGGTAGTTGAGCAACGAAATAAATGATAGTAATGGATTATAACACAGAGGCAAATACAAATATCCATGAGTTCATGTGATTATAAATGGAAAAATGAATACGAGAGAAAGGAAAGCTCTTCTTTACATAATTCCAATTAATAAGTATAGAAGGAATAATGGGTTGAGAAAATCATTACTTGGCAAACACTACAGTAAAAATTATTTCAGGAAAGAATCATCAATAGATGCTAAAATGAATGGGTGAAAGTTGGATGAAAAATGGGATATAAAGATAGTCTTAAAATGTTGAAGTATAAAAGAAAAAAATAACTGTATAGGGGAGAAACCTGGCATGTACCACCTTAACCAGTTACCATCACCAAAATGAGACAATTGACATCATATGCCTCCTGATGATGCACTGAGATGGACACACCACTTCTGTGGTATTCTTTCCAACAACTCATAATCTGAATTCCATTATGAGCAAATATCAAACCCAAATTGAGGGACATTCCATAAAACAATGGGCTGTTACTCTTCAAAAGTGAACTGTCCCACCATACTGTTGTGCCTATGAGTTTTCATTTGTCTTGTTTGTTCATTTGTTGCTTTCAGTTTATTAAAAAAAAAATTTAAGGGAACTGTCCCAAAATAAAGGAGACTAAGGAGATATGACAACTAGATGTGTGTATGTGTTCCTGAATTGGATCTTGATCCAGTGAAAGGTCATGAATAGGCCCATTAAAATAATTTGACCAGGCCCTGGCTGGTGTGGATCAGTGGATTGAGTGCCCAAAGAGTCGCTGGTTCAATTCCCAGTCAGGGCACATGACTGGGTTGCAGGTCAGGTCCCCAGTGGGGGGTGCATACAAGCCAACCACACATTGATGTTTCTCTCCTCTTTCTCCCTCCCTTCCCTTCTCTAAAAATAAATAAATCTTTAAACAAAATTATAATGCTTCTTACTAATGGCGTTCTTCAATAATTCTATTTTTCCCAAGAAACCATTGCATAGTCATTCTGTCACAAGGGTAGAAAGAAGCTTTGCCCAAGTCTAAGGGTAGAAGGCTTGATGTCACTGCATGACTTATTGAATGGTCATTGACCCCAGTTCCTATGTACTTTGGAAATTGTTGGTTTGATCATCCATTAAAAAGCGTATGGACCACGGCAGGCCAAGGGGGAGGTGAGAGTGGGTAGAGGGACAAGTCTGGGCAGTGTTCGGGGTTTGGCACCAGTTTGTGCACCCATTCAAGCAGTACTTGTCCCAGCAGTTCTTGCTGATCACGCAAGCTGTATCTTCTGTGCTCCTGCACCCTGAGCTCATCTGCAAACATCCTGGTGTTGGTTCTCACCATGCCTAGGCTTTGGGATTGCTTCTCGTTGTCCTCCTTCTCTTCATCTTCGTCCTTGTTCCCAACTCCCACCCCAGATCAGCCATAACACTCAGCCTTGGGGTCAGCAGCCCAAAAAGAGGTGCTTGGCTGCTGCTTGAGCCTGGAGAGCTCAAACTGCAAGTCTCCGGACAGCAGCAACAGTGGCCTTGACCCAGAGGAAGACTAGGCATACTTGGATGGGTTGTCCATGCCTGACTTCGAGCTGCCCTGAGGATGAGCACCTGTGTGCCAACATGATGCAGCTGCTGCAGGAGAGCCTGGCCCAGGCACGACTGGGCTCATGGGGCCCTGTGCGCCTGCTGATACCAGGCCAGCTGATGAGCCAGGTGGGCAAAGAACTGCTGTGCCTGGCCTAAAGCGAGCCATGCGGCCTGCAGGGGGTGCTGGCGGATGTCTGTGTGGAACAGGGCAAGAACTGCCACAATGTTGGCCAGCTGGCCTTAGACCCTGCCTGGTGGCCGCCTTCCACCTGACCCTCATGCTGTGCCTGGACTCATGCCTCTGGTCCAAGATCCAGGGGCTGTTTAGCTTCACCAACTCTCCCTTCAGCCAGTCCATCGCTGAGCACCAGCTGCTCACTGAGTGTTGAACTTGGGCCTGGAGGATGGATACTGCCTCCAACAGACAACTGAACTTTTGGGGTGGATGTTGGCAGGCAGGAACTGAGGGACAGACGCCTGTCATTATAAAACTGACAGCCACATAAGGGGAGGAAGGTCAAGGGCAGGGAGTGTTTCCTGGGAAGCTCACTGAAGTCTGTGTGGTGGCTTCTCATTGGGGTCACAAGCTTGCCTGCCCCTCAGTACTGGGACATGAAACAAAGGTTTAGGGGCCAACCAGGCTTCTGACTGGATTGTATGTAGCATGTGCCTTATTTTTATTGTTACTAACAGTTAAGATAACCGTGGCAGGACAACAGCCAGGAGAGCAGCTAGCTGGGCTGCACCGGTGTCTGCAAGCAGTGTGTGCACTCATGGTAGGAGAGGGGAGGTCGTTGAGGTGTTTTTTCGTATCTCATGGTCTAAAGGGGCCAAATGTGTTTGTTCTTTGTTTTTGCATTTGTTTTTTTTTGATCAGAGCTTCACTACTGACCTGTTCTGGGCAGTGATCTTCCAAATGCGTGAATTTTAAGAGTAGGAAGAAGTGGGTGTTGGGATCACTTGGGGGATCTTTGAACCTTAAAGAAAAAATACACCTAACATCTGTGTGTGGCCCATCCCCCACTGTGTACTGACGAGTTTATCTGTGAGGGGGTGGAGCTGATTGGAGTGGGGGCTGGAACCCTCTCTCAGAGGAGTGCCATCTGGGCCCTTCATCTGTAGAACTGTTTATAAAGTTCATGAATATACTTGCTGTTTAAGTATTAAAAGACCTACACAATATTTTTTCCTTTTCTGATACAAAAGTATGTCTGTGGCCCTGGCTAGTGTGGCTCAGTGGATTGAGTGCCAGCCTGCGAACTAAGAGGTTGCTGGTTTGATTCCCAGTCAGGGCACACGCCTTGGTTGCACACGCCTTGGTTGCGGGCCAGGCCCCCAGTTGGGGGCACATGAGAAGCAACCGCACATTGATGTTTCCCTCCCCTCTTTCTCTCTCCCTTCCCCTCCAAAAATAAATAAGATCTTTTAAAAAACGAAAGTATGTTTGTTCTTTTAAGTTTATGGCTTCCATATTATTTGGTACCAATGAAAATGGATTGAGAATATCATTCCTTCCAAAAAGATACAGCAAAATAAAATTTGTTCTATATTATTGCTAACAGAATTAGGCCATAAGCAGTATCTACCACATGTAAAATCTCATATGTTTAATAAACCCAGAATATTCTACCAATTAGATATTAAGTAACTGGGTTTTCTCTCTCAATGCCTGTGAAACAGTCAGTTGGCCATGAGTCTGGCTTTCCTGCCTCTCACACACTGTGATTTATGTTCCTGAACAAATTAGACTTAATTTAAGAGCAAATCATCAGCAACAGGTATAATAATCTTGGCAGAACATTTATTTTAATTAATTGCTTTCTGTCTAACATAGATAGAAGGGTGCTGATACCATTTACCCTATAAGGATTGGTGCTGTCATGTAATTAATATTTTTTCTTCCCCTAGAACTTAAAGTCTCATCAGTTTTAAATTATAAAGGCATTGGTTTAGTTCATATTTAATCATAACAATCTAACAGAAGTTAGATTGTTAAAAACCTTTTCTCATTTCTGTGTGCTGTTTATAGAAGAAACTTGTGAAAGAAAAATGAACTTTAATCACTGCAGCATTATAGATCCCTGCTCCTCCAACATAAGCCCTTTAGGGGGTCAGTGTTTTGGGACTAGGCAGGTGAAAAATCCTCACACCATACACGTAGCAATAGGTAGCAGTGGAGGAGACTTCAGTGACTTTAGAAGTGTTGTTTTTCTTCCCTGTAGAGTTGATTATCACCTTCACTATAATTTATAGTTTAATGAGAGGCAAAAAGAAAACAAAACTTTCCTCCACTTTATGGATGCTGAACACTGCAGCTGTCAAAGGTACCTTGCAGTCAACAGTAGAAAACACAACTAAATAAACTCCTATCTTCTCAAATCTGTCAACCCTCGATGTTCTTTATAAATGATTTAATGATCTTTCCAAAGAAAAGTCAGAAACAGCTAATACTAAACCCAAGTAGGGTTCCCAGGGGCAGGGCAGGCAGCATAACTCTCACACTACAATGTTAGCTACATCATCATGAAATTTCAAATTGTAATATGTCTTTTTAAGAAAATTATTACTTTCAAGACTTTATGTTAGATAGTCCTTCATATTCTAACCAGTTAGTTGCTTACTAGTCTTTTAAAATGCTATAGGGAAATCTAAGCCTTTCCTACCTAAAGTCTAATGTGAACTTATCATATATTCTTTTTTTTTCTTTGAACTCATCATATATTCTGTTTAAATTCTGTAAGAGGAGTAGTAATTAAAATGTCTACCTTCTATAATCTCAGCAGGCAGTGAAAATAAACAAATGTTTTAAAAAAAAGGCAGGAATCTATATAACAAAATAGCCGATTCTGATTAAACGAAATCCTGATACGCTAGGATTTTACAATATAAAGTAGATTTGGTATTGAAATGACACAAATTTGGAATCATCATTAACTTTATTTGTCACTCTTTATAGACATTGGTCCACTTCCACATAAAAAGTAGGGAGCATGTACTTACACTTACTATTCTAGAATGATGCTGGACTACAAACCGTAGTATCTTACACAGAAGGAAGTTACTGGAGTAAAAAGGGTTTTATGTTCATGCCCCAAGACATCCCCCAAATATTTGTTTTTGTATAAGTATGAGCATTTATAACTTTATAAAGCTAGTTTCTTCTTAGATCAAGGCAATATGTTTAATATCTACACTAGACCATCTGGATCACCAAACTTTCAAGACGTTACAAAAAGTCAGGTGCAGGTCCAAATCTGAGTGACTGTATATGCACATGCATAGTTTAGGGCTGCTCTAAAGTTAAAAACCTTTTCTCATTTCAGAGATATTTACATCAAATTAAGACATTTACAATGATTCATACTATTAATGACCTAAATATCATTTTTACCTATCCTATATAAGGAAGCTAAGCATTCAAAATCTAATAAATTCAGTGCATTTTCTCAACATAAATAACACAAGCTATTCTAAGTGTTTTTACATTTATTTCAGTGCATTATTTTTGAATACTAAATGGAATGAAATTATAATTAATGATTATATCATAATATTTGAGCACATTATGTAATCTATTACACAAATAAACTCACACCAGTACTGTAATTCACTCTAAAACAACTTCACAGGTACACACAAAATAAAGAAAATTTGCTTTTTTAAAAGTTTAAAGTATACTGTCCACACTAAAAGATTTATTTTCACAAAACAGCCAATTTCCAAACTCCTTTTCTATGTTTAGCTTAAGGAAAGTTCAATCCATTCGAATCTTCTGGTTTGTCATTCTATAAATGATGCTATCATATCCAGGATCCATGTTCCAAATATTGTAGGAGGTGATAATCACAGCCAAGGCCAAGCCGATCATTATCCAAAGTACCATGTTGAAAACCACTGAATACTCAAAATTATACTTATATGCAAGATTATAGGGACTTGATGGTTTATTCTACAATGAAGAAAAGAAAGAAAATCAAGAGGGAAGAATTTTAAGATAGGAAATTATCCCAGTGTAATAGCTTTGATTCAATGATCTAACAAACATTTATTCCTAAGTGGCATAAGAGCTTATACTAGAGGAAGTAACATAATCAGGTCTGTCTTCAAAAGAAACCTCTGGTGACCATGTGTAGGAGGCATCTGGGAAGAGCAGACTGGGGAGCAGGAAACCAAGGTCGTGAGGTGGGACAAATGAGGGCAAGGGTTATGGCAGCAAGTATGAAAAAGAGCCTGTAACCTCACAGCCCCAGCACAGGGCCACAAGGGAGACAGCGATTTAAACTGGAGGAGAAGATGGCTACACAGACACATGTGTTTACATGCAGGGAGCTTAGAGTTGAACAAACATTAAAGGATTCACACTGAAAGACTTTTTTTTTAAGTAAACGAGATCTTTTTCACACTTACTTTAAATGTACACTCAGTAAGTTTTAGTGTATTTACAGACTTGCAGTCATCACCACAACCTAATTTTAGATTTCATCACCCCACACAGGAAGCTCAAGCGGAAGGCCTCTTTTTCTCCGTAAAGTAGGCAAGACCGTCAGTACGGAGTTAAGAGGCAGACATGGGTAGAGGAGAGTGATGGAAATGGACAACAGGTACTGACTGGAGGTACAGGCAGAATGGAATCCAATTTGATACCAACCTTCCACTTCAAAGTGTTCATTTCAGTCTATTATGTTTAACAAAAAATAAATGTTAAATTTTAGATATGTGTAAAGTATTAATTTATGACATTGAAGATAACGAAAATCCAATGACATCACCTGAGTCTCACCCCTCACCATACATACAATAATTTTAAAAACTACTTTCTGATAACCTCAACTTATTCATTAAAGCAGCTGATTCATAAATTCAATCTGACATCTCAGAGAAGACAAACTAACTCCAGCTCTGCAAAACTGTCTTCTCAAACACCCAAAACAAGGGTACCTTCTTCAAACTGTTGCGTTCTTCTTTGGAGTCACTTCATCTAAACTACCAGGCCTAAAGTGGTCAATGTTCAAAGAATCTAATATTTAAGTCTCCCGTTATAATTCAAATCTGCCCTGGTGGGTGTAGCTCAGTGGATTGAGCCCCGGCCTGTGAACCAGTGGTGGTCAGCAATTCGGTTCCTGGTCAGGGTACATGCCTGGGTTGTGGGCCAGGTCCCCAGTTGGGGACATGTGGTGTGGGAGGCAACGAATTGATGTGTTCCTTCCCTCTCTTTTCTCCCTCCCTTCCCTTCTCTCTAAAAATAAATAAATAAATAAATAAATATCTTGAAAATGAAAATTTCAAATCTGCTTTTTAAAAAAGCATCTTGTTCTTTTTTCCTCATTTGACTCCTCTTTTATTTAATTAGTTTAAATGTTTACTTTATGGCCTATATCCATGGTCTATTACTTGAAATTCTCAGGGGTCTAATTCTTTCATTTGATGCTTTAGTTACCATGCATTCATGTCGACTGGCTACACCTGTGTTTTACAATGTTCTGAGCTCACATTTGGAGATGAAAACTGGGGGGCTCTCCCCCTCCATTATGACTTGTGCAGGAGGTGTGTCCTGGCAGAGAGGTTTTACACTTACTTCTGCTGGGCACCACAGATCTTACTAGCCTAGAACCAGGATATGAGAGCCCATGTGTAAATTTCTTGGCCTGGGTCCTCCTAGGACTCACAGGGAATATAAAACTGAGCCCCAAACCCATACGAAGGTAGCCCCTGTGGTTAAGAATTCCCTAGGAGACATTCCAACCCCCTCACCCCACCCTAGTACCTACTATGACTACACAGAGCACACACTCTTTTTTTGTTGTTGTTCAAGTACAGTTGTCTCCATTTTCCTGCCACCACTTCACCCCCCCCCCCCCCCCCCCCCCCCCCCCCC